>KZ874154.1:19652-29817 GCA_003456935.1 Machilis hrabei
AGTTGTTCTGACTTTGCACTGCTTTGATGAGCCTGAGGCTGTTAGTAATAGTTCACAGGTGTGACCCAATTTAGTGTTAAATATAGAAAATGAGATAAGGCTGAATCGGTTAACTGAAGTGTAAAACAAAATTAGTTAGCCTACAGAACAAGAAAATCAAATGAATTTAAATTGTGGAAGAAATGGAAGAAACCTATTTCTTCCATGGAAGAAACCTGGTTTTTTCCATGCTTGGAAGAAACTTGCCAACCCTGCCAAAAACCACAGGGAGTTGAGAGTTCAAGGGTTGCTTTTGTGTGGTTGAAAACATTTTCCACAATAATGGTTTTGAGAAGAATACCACCTAATTATCAAATGTGATTAACAGTCACTGTGTAAGCTCCTGAGTTTTGAAATCTTGACATAGTAATTTCTGTTTCAGTAATTGCAGCACACCACCGAGAATGAGTTGACAAAATTACCTAACTGTGTTGTAAGAAATATTTGATATTTTCTTTTATGTTTTCTTCTTGGCTACTCTTCAGTCCACTTAAATACGCATTTTCGCTAATACGAAATGTGCCGCATTGAAAATTTGATTGTCGTGTAACCAAAGCTGTGATTTTTTTTATCTATTCCTTCATCACACATCATAATGTGGGTTAGTAATTTTTCGTGATATGATGCACGAGCGTAGGCAAAAAAACAACCACAATAGTTTATGTCATATCCATCAATATGGTTTACTGCCTAATAAGAGGACTGAAGATAGGATTTTTGGTGTGAGAGCCAAAAACAGTGCTGGAGAAAAATGAAAGTTTATAGGGCACTTAAGTGTTGAGGCATTTAGTTTCATTGTTATTTTTTTCATGGAGCCAAATAGTATCGGGATCTGATGAACTTCCAATTCTGTTCAAGTCAACTGCTTCTGTAAGTCTACTCTAAAGTGCCAAGGAGAGGTATTGTATACTGGAGAATTTTAATAATTCAGTGTTTTCAGTTTAATCATTTTCCATTGCCTACACAGTTTTATAATGACAAAGATAAACAGAGTACATTGTACCATATTTAAGAATAACTTTGTAGAGAAAAGCAACACTGAATAAATGATCAAATTCTTACAAATACAGTATTGAGCTTACACAGGTTAAAAGGGAGAATTAGCAATTTGACTGAATCCTTTGCCTTCTGCAGTATAGACATTATTAACTACCCAAGGACCCAGAAACTTGACCATATTTCCCGGTAGATCTAGAGCGATTGCGACTTAGGCACACCTGCAGAAGCAGCAATGGAGTCGCGATTTACATTTTTTTTTTTAATAATCACTTTACCTAACCGAAACAACCTAAAAGTCATTTATTTGCACTTCGTCTTTTTATTTCTGTAGAAACTTGTCCATTATAGCTAAATTAATTTCCATGGAGGCTCTGGATTTAATGAATCCTATAGGTTTACAATTTCTTGAGCATAAATATAATGGACCCTGGATCTTAAAAAATCACATCTTGTATCATATAAACCCTGGAATATTAATTTTATTATANCTCGTCTTCCTTGGTATTGTAATTTCTGTAAGCAGCAGTGTGTATGTCCAACATTTCCAGATTTTCTTAAGAAGCCTAGACATTTTCTTAAATTGATGCAACCTTTCAACAAAGACATTTCAGGAGGGGTTTGGAGTAGGAAGTTAATTTTTTAACAGTGTTATTTGTATGGTGATGTAAAGGATAATAATACACCAACATACCTTAGTCACTGTATTTTTTCAAAAAGATTTACACGTACATTACAACAAGACATTGAGGAAAACACACACTTTAGTGTACAAAACAAGAAACATAATACTCCTTTCACCCAACCAATCAAACTTTATTCTAATGCATGACCATCTCACACAATTACATTTAACTCGAGAGACACAACAAGCAACCCTTCCACTTTCATCTTCAATCCTCATTACATTTTGGATGTTGTGTAATCTGCTGGGAAGGTGAACTGGTGTTTGCCATCAGCTATGATATTTGGTAGAAGGCCAGCATTTGGAATGATGTTGTAGGACAGTGTCAACGTGATATTGTTATTGCCCCTGAAATTGTTAAAAACATATCATTAAAACTTACATTTGCAAATCTTGACAATATTCCTCCACTATCATCAAGATTATTTATTTTTCATTTGTATAACTGTTTTACCGAATTTTGGTACTGCTGGGTTTGCTAAGAAACACCTAAGCTGGACTCCACAGAAGCTGACAAAGGTTCTGTAAATTCAATTTAATATCCTCTAAGGGCATCAAGTTTGTCAGTCGCCCCCAAAACCAGAGACACACGGTGCGTTACCAGGTTCCCGACGTCACGCGTGGTGGAGGAAGCGTCATGGTATGGGACTGCTTTTCGCGCGATGGTGTCGGCTCATTAGTGTGAATCGGGGGCTCCTGTGGACGATTTTCTATAACGAGATCCTTGAGAAGCAAATGCCAAGGAAAAAATGTCACGTGGTTGAATTTTCCAGGAACATAACAACCCAAACACACGTCCAAGTAATTTTTGTCAGAGAAAAGGGTTTCTCTGTTAAGAGTGGCTCAGCCAGCGCAGATCTAAATCCAACAGAGCATCATGTGGGAAGTGCTTAACAGGCATATTAAAGATAATGGTTTTGAGACTAAATATTAGGTACTCAGAATCATTTCTTTTCGTTCCTGTGATATAAATATGCCAAATACATGGCAGTGTGTGATCTAACGTCAAGTTATGTTCCTATATTTATATTTTTCACAAAATCAATGAAGTTTTTGTTTACATATCAAGTAAAACGAGTTCCTAATCTTATATTTTTGCACAAGACTACGTCTCATGGTCGTAGATATGCTGTAATGTAAAAAACTTGACCAATAAACCAAAGGATAATGGAAACATGGATTTGTCAAAATACTTATGAGTGCTGCTGTACATACCACTGAATAAACAAGTACACATCAAAAAGTATGAATGTTTATATGCATTAGTGTACTGATAACATGAACAAAACTAGTACTGTTGCAGCGGCGGCCAGTAATTGCGCTTTGGCGAGGCACAACACCGTTGCCCGATTTGACAAGTAATGTATAATGTCTATAACCAATGAACTTGTATTTTTTTTTTTTTGCATTACAAGCATACCTGAAGTTGTCATGGTTACACGAATACTTGTGCTTAATACTGTACAGTTTCAGAAAATTTGATGTGACCACCTCGTTGGGCCTCGCCAAAGCGCAAGCACGAGCCGCCGCTGTACTGTTGTCATGGTAACAGCAATAAACAGAAATGAAAGCAGTTTAAATTTTACTGAAAAAATCTTGCCTCTTCTGGAGATCAATCAAACCCATGACCATTAGAACTAATTCTTGAGCCTTTGTTAGCTGGACTTCTTAATTCAGTCACATTCTCAACTCTATTCCAGACATTTCCCCATGATAATACAAAACTTATGTGGGCGACTACTTTTTATTTTTATGTCCATTTCAATGATGGTGACGAGTGGTCTTTTATGTCCTATGAACACCATGCTTGATTTGATTATTGGAGACGAATAGACGTTCATACCAGCCAGCCTTGTGTGGGCATCGAACCCATTACTCTACCAAGGTCGGTTGTCCATTTCAAGCTTGAAGCTATTCTTTTTTTCACTTTCTGATCATCAGTTCATTCCAAACTCAAGTCACTCTGCTCCTCTGATCACTTTTGATTAAAATTATATATATATATATATATTGCTCTGTGAATCCACTGTAATTCTTTCTTTTCATTTTAGTCAATTTGAAAAATAAAATTCCTACAAGGTTTAAACTGTATCTCACATGTTAATTTTACTTACTTCAGTCCATTGCCATCATCCCAAAAGTAATATTTGGTGTGCATGTTCTTGAAGTCAAGAATGGAATTCTCTCCTCGCTGAATGATCTTGTCCCACAATACAACCTAAAATGACAAAATTTATAGTAACTCTTCAAACAACGTGATACATAAATGACTGTATAGTATTATGCAAACAACAAGTAATCTGGTAACACAGAATGGGTTCTAGACATTTAGATGAAATGTTCCCTTTATTTTAAATTACATCGGAAACTGGAACAGGCTTCCATTATTAAAATGATAAAAAAGACAATTTACCTTGTTCCTTGTAGTGAGTAGATTCACGATATTTCGCCTAGTAACTCCTTCTAGGCATCTTCAGGTGTTGACATTTCATTTCATGACCTTAACATGTTCGCCTTGGCTGAGCTGGAATCTGCCGGCTGAGGAACTGTCATGGTGCAATTAAAAAAAGTTAAAAACGACACGTTACAAACTTGTTAAAAACCTAAGGGGCCCCTTAATGCTGCGGACGCCCGATGGCCTCTACTGACAGACTGAATATTCAGTAGAGGCCATCGGGCGTCCGCAGCATTAAGGGGCCCCTTAGGTTTTTAACAAGTTTGTGACGTGTTGTTTTTAACTTTTTTTAATTGCACCATGACAGTTCCTCAGCCGGCGGATTCCAGCTCAGCCAAGGCGAACATGTTAAGGTCATGAAATGAAATGTCAACATCTGAAGATGCCTAGAAGGAGTTACTAGGCGAAATATCGTGAATCTACTCACTACAAGGAACAAGGTAAATTGTCTCTTTTTATCATTTTAGTAATGTTCCCTTTATATTTGAATAGCTTAAGAATTACATATTCGAGGGTGTTTTATAACAAGTGGAATCAACTTCAGGGTTGGATTCAGATCTAAAAATAATAACTTTTTGCCCATCCTGTATTGGAAATTAAATCTTTTAACTTCATTTAGTTTTTAGCCGAACAGATCAATTCAAAAAGTACTTTATTTCAGTGCTGAAACACTTATAAAAACTTTGATAGCCCATAACTCGGGAAGGACTAGTCTTACTTCTACACACAGCAGTACAGTTTTCGTTGTTACGGCAACTAAATATTTTTCAATATCGTATTAAACATTGAAATCGAGGACAATTTTCCCTTGGCAAAATGTCGACAGCCCATTCCTTGGGAAGGGATCCATCACATTATAACAGAATCAAATGTATCGGGGAGTTAAGATGTTTACCAAATTTCATAACTCTAGGAGGACGTAGGGATGTCACTAAGAAATTAATTTGAAAAAATTGAAACAAACAGACAATGCTCACGTCAAGTTAAGTAAAAGGTTGTAATAAAAGAAGCACATTTAAACATATGCCTCAAATCACTGTTGCAGTAATTTTGGGCTTTACCAACTAACTGCTCACGTTTACAGGCAGAGCTCAAAACTACCACCTTGCACCTGGATACAAGCCTAGTAATGCTTCATCATAGACCCCCTCATTCATTAAAAACTTTCAGGTGTTTGATGGATTCACTGGTAAACTTGTTCAACTCGATGCCAGAGCATTTCACCTTTGTCGAGTAAATAGTGGTTTTAAGACCCAAATAAAAATCGAGTCCGTATAGCATGCAGGCCAGGTACTGGGTCCTGCACACCCATCCCAAAAGTTCCTTGCCACAGGACTTTAACGTAGTAGATCTGCATCATGCATGAACCACATGGGATGTTATTGTGTTTACAAAACAATTGACTAAATCGAGTTTAATGAAAATTATCGAGCTCTGTCAACAGCTGATTGGAACAGAGATGCTAGCCAAGTTTGCTTGCTGTGAGGATTGTTGAATCATAAAAAGAGTAACACGGACGCAAAAAGGACTTCGGGAATATGTTTATGTAGTATTCTTTTATTATTTTTGGGTCCTAAATCTATTCCTTAAAAGCGGATCTCACATGTTATGAAACACACTGTACAAAAGAATATTAAGAAAGGAAAATGAAAACCTCAGTACACAAATGTGTTTATTGATAATGCATAGATATGATGAAGTATAATTATATTAAAAACTGGGGACATCTACACTAGAGGCCAAAATTGTGGAAACCTTTTGGAATATTTGTATTTCTGGCGTTTGATGGCACATAATATCAATCTTTTTAGAATAATATCATAAAATTATATCTAATTAGAAAGCTCATTTAATGCAGAATACAGTGCAACAAACTGTGTTGAATTATCTTTCTTCTATCAAATGTTACAGCAAAATAACCAGAACAACTTCAACAAGAAGTGAACTCCTAAACTCACAACTGACCAATGAGACACTGTTTTGAGAGCCAATAAGCATGGAACCAAAGGCTGTTAGTATGAGTCACCTCTCATTTCCATGTTCAGAGTTAACAATAGAACTCCTATTCAGTTGGCCATTGAGTTTTTGTTGGTTGCTGATTTTTGGGATTTTTTTTTTATTCCTTGATAACTTAGTAATCTGTGTAATTAAGCAAGATGGCAGAATGAAAAGAGTTGACTGGTCACCTACAAAGTGTTGTAAAACATTAAGTTTGCATGAAGAAGGCAACATTTATGAGGAACTTGTAAGAAAAATAGGCTGAAATCTAACTGAAGGTGGTATTTCAAAACTATGCGAGAGGTATCAGCAGACTCGCAAGGAACGGACAGATTTGATTCAAACTCGTTGGGAAGATGGTAGTAGTGTCAAGTGAAAAAGTGAAACACGAATTGTCTGCAAATTGTATAATTAAAGAGAAAAAGGTAATCAAAATTGTCTAATAGATGTATATCTGTTCAGTCACGACACTATTTAGGCAACTAGCATCGGTGGTGTAACCAGTGATGTGCAGTGAGGGTTAGCAAACCTAGCACTGCTAGATAAATTTTTTTAAATGTATATTACATATATATACTTTAAATTTTAAAAAAAATTTCGTTCAAAATTATACCAGAATCTGACCTATCTCGCAATATTTGAAAAATTTGCGCCTCATTTCTCACAAGTGGATGAATGAAGCCTGTGTATGGATTACCACTGTTCAGTTTGTGCTTCGGGTCTAGCTATGTACCGGCCAGCCAGGCTTGTGATCAAGCAGAACTGCACAAGCCAAGTCCATTTCCCTCCCTTTATATTTGCGCTCCAAGCAGGCTAGTCTAGCAATGAGTTTTCTGCTAGACTAATAACTATTTTCTCTTCCTCCCCTGAAGGCGCGGTTTGTTCCTTGTTATTTCACCGGTCGGCCCGCACAGAAAGAGAAAGTACAAAATTTAGAAAGTTTAAAACTGTGACTATGTTGTGAGGTACGTGTGAGTGAAGTTCTCTTTATGTTAGTATAAAATTTTGTAACTTGTTTTTGACAGTGTGCCATGTATAACTGTGTGTTTTTGAAAGACATGTCCAGTGGAAGTGTGGATGTTATTTTGGTCATTTTACAAAAAACATTCTCTAGTACACTATTTCAAGAAAAAGTAGACATAGTACATCGAGGACGTCCAACGCCATCGCTTCAAATAGAAGAGCATAAGAAAGGGTTTACGCGCCATTTCCTAACTTCTCATCATGAAAACACGTATTGGCTTAAGGGTTGTACAGAAAATAAGTTGCGATTGTCTCCTTTTCAGCAGTGACAGAAATTCTTCTTGGACTAAGTCTGGTTTCTGTAATTTAGATGGTTTCACAAAAGGTTCACTTTCGTTGTCAACATTCAAATCTCGNATTAATATCCATTGAGTCACAATTATTGACTCAATTAAAAGAAAGAGGGCCATAATTTGAAACTGTCACAGAANACTTCGCCTTTGCAGAATGCCGCATAGGTAAGAAAATTTTAATTCACCAACTTTCCATTAAATTTTAAAATAATGTTTTTTAAATATCGATCAGTGTTCTCATTTTCTTTTTCCAACATTTTTGAAAGAAAATGCATTTTCTTACTTTGACATTTATTTAATGGAATCATTTGCATTTCATTATACACCGTCAATCCAAACATGAACGCCCAGGAGGTTTTATTATTTTTGGTTTAAAGTTCATAAATTTATATGAACGACATTACGTTTGCAATGAAAAAAAGAAATTAGATAATGTCTACTTCTTTCAATATTTTTATTTCGTTTAATAAAAGGAAACAACGTCCAAAAATAAATATATGTATTATCACTTTATTCTTACTTAATCACTTTGTATATAATTTATTAAGAGTCAGTGTTACATGAAAAGTGCCATCTTAATTTTTCTTTAAATAAGTTTGATCACTTTGCTTTAGCAAACTGTATCACTCAATAGTCAATACCCATGCAGAATTACATTTACTATAAAACAATTGAAAAGGTACCCTAAAACAGCTTTTGTTAAATGTACTCCCTCCCTACAGCCAGGCCAAAAAGCATGCTCCTGGAAAACAAATCGCTTAATATCTGGTTTACGTTGAACAAATCTGGGAAACTAAAAAGGGGAGACATAGAACAATGCCTTATGTTGATTTTGGTGTAACATTTTCAAAAATTAATTAATATGTAATACATGTAATTTGGTTATATCTCCAATTTAAAAAAAAGACAAATTTACCAAACTAGCCATATTAGATTTTAACTTTTAGAAAATTGTATACCATAATCAACACATTGTTCTAAGTCTCCCCTTTTTTAGTTTCCCGGATTTGTTCAACCTAAGACAGATATTAAGTGATTTGTTTTCCGGGAGAGTGATTTTGGGCCTGGCTGTAGGGAGTACACTTAAACCAACATTTCATAATAGCAGCCCAAATGTTAAGCAACAATGTTGTGGCAAAACGTTTCACTACTAAGTACTAACAGAAATGGTGAGAAGTTATGAAATATGCTTTATCATGGTTTTCTGTGTATAACTTCTTTTACATTGTAAAACCTTTTGATAGAATAAAAATAATTCAACACAGTTTATTGCATTGCATGATTCTGCATTAAATTATCTTTCTAATGGTATATTAGTTTATGGTATTATTCTAAAAAAAACTGATGTTATCAGAAATCAACACTCAGAAATACAAATTTTCCAAAACATTTCCACAATTTTGGCCTCTAGTGTACGACGTTTCAATTTCACTGAGAAAATTCAGTTCCCAATTGCAATCGAACCTAGGACACCTACCAAAGATTTACCAACTCAGCAGCCAAGGGTTCAATTCCAACTCGAGGAAACAATTTCTTCGGTAATATCAAATTGATATCTTTAAATATATACCTATACACGACAATTTGAAATGTATATATTTGTGCCCAGGGGCATGTCTGCTCTTAAATTCCTTTGCAACAGCACCTGATCTAAAAAAAATTATTCCCTATGTATGGACACTTGCAATCACCCTTTGCATGAATTCTGTACATAGGAATTTCTTACTGTATCACAAAAAAGGGGTTAAATTATGTAATAAGAACTGTTTATGAGTACAAACTCTTACATTTACTCTGTCACAGTAGTAAAAGTGTTTTACATATCACACAATCTCAAATCTGACAACAACAACAACAAAAAATCACTAATGGACAAAATTACAACACTGCCAATTTTGAAGACGGTCAACACCACAATATGCATCAAAAATATATATGGCAAAACTCATGATAGTATTCATATGNNTGTACTTCTATTTCCTCAGCTGAATTTCCTAACAACAGTCAGAATGCTGGCATTTACTGAGCNTTCCATAGATTTTAATCTTCCAGCTTGTCTGGAAGGGACATTCAAACCTATGAAGTGATAAATGAATTTTAAGAGCCATTTTAACTAATATGGCTAAGTAACTGGTATATNCTTAATTTAATAAATTATTTTGGAATAAGTATTAACTCAGGATACTGTACTGGTACTTTTTAACATTTAGTAATCATGNCATAGCCCTGAACAAAATTGTGTAAATAGCAGAAATAATTACAAGAGAGCTGGTTTTGTGGTAGAGGTGTTCAGAACAGTACACTTATTAACATACTGAAAATCCCCAACGATCTGAGTTGCTTTAAAGCTGCCATTTTTCAGCATTTTACAAATAATTTGAGAACTGTTGCTTTCACAAAAACGTTGATACACAAAGTCGTTAACCACAAAATAATGGCAGTCAGTTAATTCACCCAGCAAATCCTAAATTTTCAGGACTTAATTTGAAAATGTTTTTCCCAAAGTCAAAATTCAGCATAGGGTAGACCGGGGCAATGATCCGCACGGGGCAAACGTCCGATCGCACGTTTTTTTAGTTTTTTTTTCTGCTACGTGGCTCTGCTGGTGGTCCAGTTGATGGTGTCATGGTGGATAGTGAGTGGTCTGAGTAACAATACATTCCACTTATTTACGTT
>KZ874161.1:5850-24675 GCA_003456935.1 Machilis hrabei
TACACTGCCGAACCCACGACAGTTAAAGAATCTCGAGCTCTGGCCCAGCTTACCGTGTGGTATTCCACCCCGCGGGTTGTCCGGGAACGCTGACAAGCCTGGCCAGAACTACCTCCTCTTTACCCCGAAAGAGGTGGGGGCGCTACGAAAGTGGAACCCTATATATAAAGGGTTATTACATTATTTCACTTTTCTGATAGGATGTTCAAATGGTTAACCCAACAACGTCTCAACGTGGCCTCAGTATCATATATTTTTGCCACTCACTTGTCACATAGCCGGTGGTGGATTCTTTTACACCGAAAATGTATCAATGACACCCCATTTTTAACGGCCATCCCGAAAGAGTGCTTCATAGGCATAATTGTAGAATAACACGGTATATTCACGTAAAAAAGTCGGTTTGGGCGTTTGATCCTGGGACCTCCCGATAAGGAAGCAAGCCCTACCATTAAGCATAAATTACCTACATTTGTGGGCTACAGAAAGTAGCTATTGGTTTACGACTATGTTACGTCATTAAGTTGGAAGGAGGGCACATGCTAAGCATAAATGAAGAGTCGTACAGTAGCTTCTTAAGTCACCTCAGCTGTAGGGTATTAATGATATATTCGTTGGCCTATAACATTACTTGTAAAATGCAAAAATCAAACAGTGTAGGCCTATAACATTACTTGTAAAATGTAAAAAAATCAAAAAGTGTAGGAACCATAGAAAGTATTAAAACGATTACTAGGCCCTATATTATTTAAAAGCTTTAAACAAAAGTTCGGTAAAAATTACCATTTTGTTTTGGTAATACTTAGTTTTCAGCATGAGATGCAGTTTTGCACATAATAAATAACAAAATGTATATTACTCACGAGATAATTTAAAATATGTGTATTTTCACCCCTTACATTCAGTGTTGTAGGGGTGAATTAATAGGTTAATTTTAGGGATAGATTTGCAGTTTTTCATAATGTATTTGAATTCGATTATACTGTAGCTTTGGGAACGTGAGATCCCATCGGAAATATTTCTAGTTTAACACTTTATTGAGGAGAAGGCTTTATAAATTAGCATCTAAGTCTAATACTAATTTAGAAATATCACTTGAAGTAATTTGAGTGGATAATGTTTAAAAAAATGGTGCTTAATTTTAGTAATATTTTTAAATTAGCACTAAAATGAAACAGTTCTAGGAGTTGGTGTTTTTATAATAAATTTAGCACTATTTAAAATTAGACTTTAAATTATGTAATTCTGAATATTTTTTTTATAAATTAGCACTTATACTAAGCCATTTTTTGGAATATAGGCTATATAAGCACACACACATTAGGTGAAACTGCTTCATTTAATTCCTATTTGTAGGGGTTAAAAAATACATTTGTAAAGGATATTTATTTTTTAATTAGCCCTTAAACGAAGCAATTTTAGGTGATATTTTCTATTATTCAAGTACTATTTATAATCTGCCCCCAATCGAAGCAAATTTAAAGGATTTTTTTTATAAATTAGCATTTAAATGAAGAAATACTTGTAAATTATGTTTTTTTAATAAATGAAGCACAATTTACAAGTAGGCGTTAAACGATGAAATTTTAAAGGATTTTTTTTTTATAAATTAACACTTAAACACAGCAATGTAAGCCGATAATTTTTAATAAATTATCACCGGACTAAACTAATTAGCCTACACGTTATTATTTTGCCTTTCGGAAAAAGTCATATCACCCGGTAGTTATAAATTCCCCGTGAAATCCACGCTTTTTATTTAAATTTCAAAACTCCAGCAGGCCTTTATTAAAAATATTAAAACATTTATTTAATGTAATCATGTTATTCTGCTTATAGACGCCAAACCTCACATGTCAAAACTTGTTATTTATATACCCAAGTTGTCAAATTTCAACATTATCCGTTTTTATACGATTGGCTATTTCCAATCAGTATATATACGGTACTTCGTATTATTTCCACGAAAGTTTAAAATCGATCAAGAAATTACATATTTGGTTTGCTTAAATTATAGGATTCAACTTTTCTAAAACCAGGAAATATTTTTAATTTTCCTTTTATGGATTTGTACACTCTTTTATGTCCACGAAACTGGTGCTGTTCGTCAAAACTCGATGAATAACAAAAATTGTTTGGTCAATTTCGAGTTAACACGCAAATCCATTCCTCGGATTCTAAATTAAGTATTACAACAATTTAAACCGAGAAAAATGTGGGTTTTTTTCAATTACGTAAACCAAAGAATGACCACTTTCTCAAAACGTTTTCGCCAATTCGCATGAAAAGGAAGACCAGATGGTAGCGGAAAGGCTGGGGGAGAGAATCGGGGAAAGGGAGAGGGAATGAATGATCGAATAACCCACCTGTCGATTGAACACTTTTTTAAACTTCATTTCGAATTCCCGTAGCTGCCGGCAACAGGTGTTCTTTTCCCCACCTCTCTATCTAACTCCGTTAGCCAATAAACCCGATCAGTCCATGATGATATAGAAGGATCAACCGAAACACGAAGAAAAAAAAAAGAAAAAAAGCTCCGGAAGAGAGAAAAAGTGAATATGTTAAACCAGGTAACCGAAACGTAAAAATATGTTATGACTACATAAAAATAAATAATAAAAATAAAAACTCGAATTAAAATTAAAAATAAAGCGAATAAAAGTTAAAAAAACATCTAAAATAATAACGACAATCAACACAAAAAATAGTGTCAGAACTGCCAAATTACAATATTTTATCACACAATTATCTCCACGTTCTTCAGTGAATTACAACGGGTTAACTAAAATATTTAAGGGGGTCGCTACCGTTCTCCAGAACGGAATAGAGTCAGTAAAGTAAAATAGACTAAATTACAGGCTAAAATGACATTTTTGTCACACGCTTATTTTTTTGTTTTCGATGATGGAATCTAGTGTTTTACCTCTTGCCGACACTAAAGAGGCATTTCAGAACGATGAACAATGTTTATTTTGGTAAATGGAAATTAATGGTTATTTAACCTAACGGCCAAATGAGACATTAATTTATGTAGACTATTTATTTTTTGTGTTTATATTTTTTCATTAATTTCCAATAGTACAAACCACAACAGTTNTTGTTTATTTAACCAACAACATTTATTCGATTACTTCAAACCTCTAGCTGCCGAAGGAGGCATTTTCAGAACTATGGTTAGGGTATCGCTCTTGATTTGGGCAGACTATATTCTCAAAAGCGAATAAGGATTTGATTGCTTGTTGATTTTTAGGTCCAAATTATTAAGTCTTCAAAGTGTTTTTTATGTGTGTGTCCGCGGTTTAATTCCCAAATGTTTTACCTAATATATAGTAAGTAGGCCCTATGTATTAAAAACTGCATATCTCAAATGAAAATTTGTTGCACTACATGGGTGTTATCAGCCTTAGAAATAAAGTAAACATAAACATTTTGGGACGAAACACTAATAAGTCATTAGGGCACTTTTCGGAAAGTGCCATTTTTGTTACACTCTGTATTATTATGTAATTATTCCGTGGTCTTTAATATAGGCCAAATTTAAAACAAAAATAAAGTATGAAGAAACATTGTTTTACATACTAAATTTATTGGTAAGCTGGTAAACATTGTACTAATTTAATTACTAATCACCGTATTTGAAAATGCAGGTAATCAAGCGAATATTTTACTTGGAATTTCATACATTTGCAGCCAGTTTACGATTATTCAGGAATTGGGCGAGATCATGATATATGTTGAAACATGAAGGAAGTGTCTGAGTTTTACCGATAAAGTCATAGAACGCATTCAGAAGAGTAAAATAAAGTGAATTCTTTGTTGGTGCTTCACTATCGAGTTAGTCACATTAAAAAATGAATGGAAATATAGTAACACCATCCACAATGCAGAAATATATGGAGTCTGAACTCAAATAAGTGTCCTCTTTACAACACAGTACTAACTTAAAATTAGGAAAAAAAACTCCAACTTGGAGATTTGTAAAGTTGTACACAGGTTGGCCTAGTGGTTAGAGTGCTCGCCTCCTGATCGGGAGGTCCCGGGTTCAAATCCCGGGGCCGGCTCCTAGCCCTGGGTATAAAAGGGTTATCCTACGATTCGCCTGTGAAGCACTCCAAACTAAGGTATGATCGTAGGCGTGTTCCGGGAGGCACTTTAAAGGCGGGTCACATCGATAAGTGTTCGATGTAAAAGATCCCACCTCCGGCTATGTGTCGGCTGAGTGGCAAAATCCAAAATTCAGTTATCCTCTAAGCGTCATTACGACGCGGATGGGGTCTCCATTAGACCTGAGATGTGATAACAGTGGGACCATAATACAATAGCAATAGCGGTACGTTTTCTGCTGTTATTTATTCATAGCTTAAAACCATTAAATCCAAACTCATTCACTATATTACATTTTAAAATATATCAGTTTCTAAGAGTGGATAATGATAATTAAAAGTGATGTTTAACGTCCAGCCGACCCATGGTAAGTCATTTCAGGAAGACGAACAATGTAGATGAATGGACATTAGAACCATCCGTGCCTTTCACGGGAATCGAACCCACAAACTCCGACATTAAGTTCGATAGACCAGTCATTTCCATTAATGGAGATTGTTTTTTAATATTATAAATATTTCTGTCATTATGAAGTTTGGGACCACAAATCCATCAATTTGTTCGGCACGTTATTCAAGCACCTATTGAAAAATTGTCATATTACTTTTTATTTATTTTATCTTCCTGAACTGAATCCATTTAAAAGTTTTTCGGTACAGTTCGCACCCTGAACACAAACTGTACATTTAATGCATGAACGCCAAAACACTGTTCCTGAATCTCCGTATTTCCATTATATTCAGGGTGAGGGGAGAAAAGAAGTCATAACTTTAGGAACTTATAGCAGATATCTTAGAAAAAAACATAAACAGGGAATTGATTTAAACTGTTATAGGAGCAATGACTGGCTAGGGAGGAAAAGAAGATTCTTGTATTCTTAAATTTACATTACCTGTTTATAGGCTAATAGTAAATCTTCAAAAATATCACCCACGGTCTCGATACGGAACGCAGCTCGTCTGTGAATCGCGCGAGTAGCTCGTTTTATTTCGCTTTGTTTGTTATTGACGAGTGCTGCAGCATCTAAAATGCGGTCGAGAAATATGTGTAGTTTCCAACTCTCTCTCGTAGAACAGCCTTTTCATCCACCCCCCACACAATAATCCCAAGGGTTGAGGTGCGTAAATCTGGGTGGTCAAACAATATATTTTTTTCTGCACCCCTACGACTAATTCGTTGGCCAGGGAAACGACCATCAAGATGCGTAATTATTGCATGGGAATAATGGGGAGGTGCTCCGTCATGTTGTAAGTAAATAGGTTCAGGAAAAAGCATCCACTGCACGCTCTGAGATACAACTATTAACTGTAACCACTGGTTACGATCGCTTAGGTGCATGAGCTAGTTTAAGCAGTCATACATGGCATTTATTTTTACTTAGATCTCTGCTATAAACTCCCAAAGCTATGATGGTTCATCACCACTTAGCCTACCTTGTGCAGTTTTGCAAACCATATAGGCCCTACTAAAATTAAGCCTAAATTGTGTAACCCTGTATTTTTTAAATTAAGATTGGGTTTGAAATAAACGTACTCTTTAAGACAGTAGCTGAAGAAAGGCAAAGAAAGAATTAAGTTCCAAGAGAAGTCGAATTAAGGTTTTGACGTCGAATCTTCGTGTTTGGAGGGACAGGGACCAGCTAATTATCCTCGTTGATACCGACTGCCCACATTTTTGGTGTTTAAGGGAAGATTACGTTACGAGTTAGAATGAGAAGGAGAAAGAGAGGGTGGAGAGGAGAGGAGGAGAGAGTAGCTAACGAGAAATTAAACAGTAAAAGCTGTGGGCTTTCGTAAGAAAACGTACCCGCTCCTCGCATTTTAATCGGAATCCTAACGATGGGTGCTGATTGGACAATTCATTGTTTCCTTTTGTATCTCCGATTTAAAATTTGTAGTCACCAGGATAAAATGTTAATTAACAATTCTTTGAAAGCATAAACACATGTTAAAATCACATACATCTGTAGACTCAACAAGTTCTTCGTCGTACGCGCTGAATTAGTTTTAAGCTGTTTGTCCCTGAGGAAGCCGCATGATGATGCGGCGAAACATTGGAAGCATTCCAGAAACGACGGCGAAAAATANCCCGACAAGTCCAAGTGATCATTGGCCACTCAAGGCGCCGCCCCGCCCGCGCCTCGTCACGCCTCGCCTTTGAGGAACTAGTTGAAGGGGGACGTTCAAATNTAGAGGTATCGTANTAGTACTAATAAACACGTTGGGAAGATGCACTCCATATTGATTTACTACACAAATCTCTTTAAGGCTTTNTTTCCGTTTCTCCCATTGGTAAAATTTTCATAGTATTACGGGTAATGCTTAGTTGTTTTTTTACATATGTTGCATTTGAATTTGACAAGAAACTGTTACTTTTTTTAAATGACATCCGAAACTTTCACATGAAGTCTGATAACAGCAAGTGGTTCAATAGTTATTGAAATTCGACCAAAAACTTCAACCTTATAGAGTAAATATGGTTGTAGAATTAGGTGAAACGGTCCTCCTTTGCTATTCTTTTATGTATGTCTTGTCGATGATGATGATATGTGGTGTCTACTNCCTATCGACACATGACGGGTCATTTAAGGACGATGAACAATGCTTATTATAATTAATGAAGATGTTTGGACATCACAAACATCCATGCCTTACGCGGAATTCAAACCCACAACCCACGAGCTAGACCAGACAGGCAGAAAGGCATGTCTTGTCGTAAGTGTCATTCTCACGAAGCTCGAGACAAATCGGACATGGAATTCGTAAACTATTGTCACATCAAACGTAACTTGCCTCTAATAAGGGACATGGATGAAAATTATGTGTTCACTGCTACAAATATAGTATTTAAAAAAAAATGTTAACTGAAATAAGCTGCAGTTGTATTAGGGCTACATCGAATAAAACAGCAAATGTGTCATTTATAAGTATTGATCTATTCCTTTTTGCACATGTATCCTTTGTTTACGCACCCTGCATGACTGAGGTGTTACGGGTGTTGCGTTCACTGGCTGTTAAGGGGTAATGTTTGATCAGCAATCATCAAACGATATCAGTTTTCTTCACACTCTTTGACTTTTAACTGTCTTATTATTAGTGAAATAATGACTTCACATAAAAAGAAGGTATCAGGATACTTTGAACAGTGTAGGGACGGGTGGTGTACTTGAAGCAATCTATTCCATATGTTTTTTTTTAACTTTAAATACACTTTTATTTTATCCTCTCTCTCTCTCTCTCTCTCTCCTTTTTCTTCTTTGTCCCTATATTAGTCTCTTTGGGTTTCCATCGTCTGATGTGGTCACTTTTCTGTCCCCGCTTTTCTTTCTTCGCGCGTGATCCCACCTTCTTACAAAGTCAAGACGACTCTCAATCAGGGCACCCTCACTAAATCTTTTTAAATCACTTCGATTTTTCTTCCCAAGTTTACACCTCCTTCCCATCCCCTAACTCTCCGTTACCCTCTTTTTCAGACTTTGCGTTCCCACACTAACTTCTTTTTCCTTTCCTAAACTCTTACGAGGGAAAAAAATGAAAAATAAACCGTTGATTACATAGACCCACAAATACTGACTAAGTAACATAGTCAGAAAGGTATTATAATGCGTGGCTGATTATTGATATAGACTTCATAAATAGGCCTATTTATACCATTTTTTCTGTATTACCAAAAATGGGCAAACCCTGTCACTTTTGTGACTTTTTAGTTCACTTAGGCCTATATCTTGAAAAAGGCAAAGATTTTTCTCTCTTATGCTAATAATGGTAATTACGCTACTAGACATATCACAACAACAGCCTACTCAATATTGGTCCTCAGTAAGTATAAACGTAATAAAAGCCAATAATATTTTAGTTGTAATGTCCTAGCTAAAAATTAATAGTATCTATATACAGGGTGATTCAGGAGAAATCTGTAATATTCCGGGAGGTGATAGTATTGATGATTCTAAGCAAAAAGGGTCATATGAACATGGGTCCTATTCCCAACGGTCACCGAGATATTCTGGTTATAACGTGAAAGGGCATCATGCGAATGTCTGGTACCATAAGGTATGTGTTGGTGATAAAATACAAAAAAAAAAAGCCACTTTTCAGAACTGTACCAATAGGTGATCAGCATTATACCAATTGAGTATATTTTAGATCAATTTTAAAGAATTATGTTTTGTGTGTGTGTGTGTGTTTTAACTAACAGTTGCAATTAAATAAATTTATTTTGCATATCCATTAAGTTACAGGTAACATGTACAACCAATAAAAACTAATTTTCCTCATATTTTTCACCCTAAAAGTCAATTTTGTCTGAAATGATCGAAAAAGTACCACCCTACCCTACTACGTCTGCGCTTAAGATTCTCTAAAAGCAAATCACTTTTGATGGTGAAATGTAATTTACGTCCTGAATACAAAATGAACCATATGATATCATAGTTACGATCTGATTAATGACCGGTAACCATTTTAGTAAGGCAAAAGTGGGTTAATCTTAGTTTTTTTTAGGAATAGTACTAGTTGGTATTACTAGTTGCGACACCTGAGTCGCTGGGGAACATTTAGAGAGTCTGCTGCTACTAATTTAGTTTCAGTAAATTTCAAGATCCTAGCGACCATCTTATCTGAATATCTATATATCAATGAACACATTTAGCACATGACAATGCACCTCCCCTCAAAAATACAGGATATATATAACGACGCCATATCTTTGAGCTCTTAAATTTAAATTTGTGGAGTTTATTGCGAGCATATGACCTCTAAAAACATTACCTGATCAACTAAATCCGAGAGTTTTATTTATTACGAAGAAGAGTAGAAGTTACCACACGTTTAAGTGGGAAATGCTTGCGGTTCCGTCGGTCTCGCATCGCTGTCCTTCACAGCCATTGGAGAGCGCTACACTGCAAGCGCACTTTTCATTCTGTCACGTGAACTTAGCATTTTTATATTAGCTACCTAGCGATGTTCACCTAAGTTGTTTATTCTTTTAAAGTTTCTACAAGTGTTGCTAACTTAACGCACATTACGATGTTGCCATATTTTTGCGGAGGGTTTTGTGCATATTTGGGGGATATATGTGACTGAAATACACCTTCAGATTGTTACCCTGACCCTGAATAAAATTATGTTGTTATAATTCATTTTATATCCAAAAGACGAAATATATCGGGCATTTTCGCCAAGTTCAACCTCTCAAAACTGCTGTATCTACTCTGACCAACAATTGGTATGGGACCCGAAAACTAGTCAAAACAAAGTCTTTTTACATCACGTTATTTATTGAATTTCTAACATGTATATGTGTTTTTCGATTCTAAAATTAAGTAGAAACTAAAACAAACAGTTTTTGAACCCTATTTTAATTTTTTTACTACTATAAAAAAATAAAACCAGAAAAAGAAAAGCCACTCCATTGACTTATTAAAACTAGCTCTAATTACTTCAAACAAATTGGCAATGTGAGTCTATCAATCAAAGAAATATGAATAAAATATAGACATTATTTTTCGATGAACTTACACAACGCAACATTATGAGTCGGTTGATATGTTACGTCTATATATGTATTAAATTCATATGAAAACAATAAAAAGGTGTAGATTTATAATTCACCAGTCTTTGACTGCCGATGTTTGTGCTCAGTTGAGGCATTCGGGTGTGTGAAAGTGAGTTGAAGGTTTGATCCCTAAATCCAGGGGCCTGGCTGCTTAACCCCTCACACTGACTCTGGGGGAAAGCATTCAATCTGGTGTGGAGGAATTCAAATGGACAACACTAAGAGAAGGAAGAAAACAAAATGGAAGAAAATAGGAAGTAACATATATATATATATATTTAAAACGAAGGAAGTAGACATGTAAACAGGGGTGGTAAATGAATAAAGGTTGGAAGTAGTACAAGATGATAAAAGGATAAACTTTTAACCTACAAATTCAGATATAATAAAAGGAAAAAGGGAAGGGTAATAATTTCGTAGTTTAATTAATTTATAAAATTAATTTATAGTTATGTGCTACTAAAGAACTACGGTGAGAATAGAATCCATGATAACCGACAGGTTGGCTTAATGGTAGAGTGCTCGCCTCCTGATCGGGAGATCCCGGGTTCAAATCCCGGGGCTGACTCCTAGCTTTGAGTATAAAGGGTTACACTAAGGCATGATCGTTAAAAGTGTAAAAGAACCCACCACCGGCTATGTGTCGAGTGAGTGATAAAATTCAATCATCCTGAAGCGTCCTTACGACGTGGATGGGGTCTCGATTAAACCATCACAGTCAGAATCGTGGGACCATAAACTAAAAACAACAACAACAAAAAGGACCTGTGATTTTTTTTTGTGTGTGACATATGACTATAGTAAACGTCAAACACGTTGGCGCTTGGGAGGGTCGAGCTTTAAGTGACGTACGACTTAAACTCGAACCTACACAACTATGCCAGCTCATTCTAAGCACTGAGTAGAGTTTACAAATAAGAGTTTATACAGCAGTTTTACACATAAAATGCATAAAGTCTCGAAATAGGATTACGCTGGTGTTAAACGAGAGCATCTGGGTCTAAAATAAAAGGTGAAGTTACTACAAAGAACAAGAAATATAAAATACTGGACGCTGAAAAACTCATAAATAATTAATTGATCATATCCGTTTCGTTGTTAGAACACGTCAAAAATTTGCAAGGAGACTGTTTCGGGAAAGAAACTTCTCTGGAGTCTGTCACTGAACACGCATGCATTATTATATTGCTGATAGGATAAACTAACACGGAAAACAAGAGCGAAAGCACCTTCGTAAGTATTAACGAGCTTTCTGAAGGAAAGGTGGAAAGCACGTGTGGCAACACTGCTCTTTTCTTCCGCGTCAAATACAGTTGATTGGAGCGCCCGAAACAACACTGCTGTGATTGGTTACTCACTCAAGCGCCCACATATTTGAATGTTACTTAAGGTAACTTCTCCATCTATCAAAGAGAGTAAAATTATGTTGATACATCTACGTTTTACCATTCAAATCTCCACGCTAACAGGCGCAACCTTCTGAGGTGCACCTCGGCACGAAATAATTCCGAAAATTTTTGACATTTTGTGCAGCCTTTTGTCCATACATAGCGGCCACCAAGTTTGTAATAAGGCGACCATTCAAATGAATGCCGTTAGGTGTCTGGTGAATATCTAGTTCCGCAGCTGACTCACAGATGGCAATGTCTGTAGGCTACTGATAAAATAATGGTTAGATGCGTGAACGTACACTAGATTACAATAGCCTATACGCAGGCGAAAGTGTATGATTGTATAGTAACCAGGAATTGTATTTGGTCGGTGATTGGTTTTGGAATCAGTTTTCATGGTTCTTAATGTACATGCCACGAATTCATACCTCTCATAAAATATTTGGTTTTCATCTTAGGATTTCTTTATCTGAATTCCAGTTCCAGTTAAGGATATCACTATCACATACCCATGATATGGTACTTTTAGCGTCAGTTTATCTGATTTTCCACACACTGTGCGGGTGTTGGTATTCCCAGAATCCTGATGTGACGGTCATGAGGACAACTTACAGTACCAGCATCGATTCTGTCATATCCAAACGAAGCGTAGCGCGAAATTTCGTTTCGCTTAAAACGCAAATTTTCGATCACTTACCAAGCTACGAAAAATTAAATTCGCTAATACGTCTTTCAGGCTTTGCCTGAAAGACGTAGCGAATTTAATTTTTCGTAGCTTGGTAAGTGATCGAAAATTTGCGTTTTAAGCGAAACGAAATTTCGCGCTACGCTTCGTTTGGATATGACAGAATCGATGCTGGTACTGTACATGTTGCCTAAAATACAGGTAATGGGTCACTATCCATAAACGCCGGATGAGGTAGCTTTGTGATTATCTTACTGATTTCCAGCCCATGAAACGGGGTTAAATTTCCGTAAAACTGTGTTATATTCTGAAGACCATCTTAACAAGTTCACTGTGTACTGAGGCATGTACACGTCATCTGTAATCACTGCTCTTTATGCAATCGCTTTGAGCTCAAGCGATATTCAGAATCCAAGGTTTTGCGTGCAACACGTAGACAAATAGTATCATGATTATTTAGGTTTCTCGTTCCAGAGTTCTGACAAGTGCAGATCTATTGGAAAACCACATCCTCGTCCTAACGACGACGTTTTAGGTGAGTGAATTTTGCCACTCAATCGACACATAGCCAAACATTTGTCGATGGTACCCCAGTTTTAATGTCCACGCCTACGATCATATCTTAATGTGGAAACAGGCAAACTCCTAGGAAAACCATGGACCTCCCAATCACGAAGTCAGCACTCTGACATTTAACTTACCTGTCGGTGTGCTATCAACAGCTTTGTATAATTCTTAAATGATACATTTTCATCATATTATCCCAAATAAGTACAAGTGGTCATCAAACAAGAGTAAACAAAAATATAATTGGGATGGTAGATTTACACTGAACGTGTTGTCTGCTAGCTAACTTACACGCAATGACTTCGTATCACCACCAGCCTAATGTGATAGTCCTGAAGTCAGATTATCGAATTTTTTCTTACAGGCTACATATAAGCATGATTTATACCTAACTTTTGTAATCTACTTACATGATTTCCAACACTGTGTAACTAATACTTAATGTTCGTGCTGTTAGCGACTGTTTTTATAAAAACACAGCACCAAAGTGGCCTATAACGCCGTCAAATAACGGCTAAAAAATATATATTCCCATAAAACCTGATTCTATCCTTTAGCAATAAGGGTTCGTGTTTTGTCTTTAACTTGGAATATTAACCAACTAATAAGGTCTTCTTGTTTCCCAATCATAATATTTCTAAGACAGGCGACAGATGGCAGTCAAAGAGAGATGTACAGAGATGAAATAGAGAGGTATAGGGAAAGGGGATTTGCCATACAATTAATTAGGAAGATTGTGCTTAACTGGTCCTTGGGTTCTCTCACCTCGAGTTTGACAAATACCTACCTCTCTCTTTCACTTTCCATCCTTCTCTGTGTAGCCCAGATTTCGATCTGTGTGAAACATCTGGTGTGAGCATAGGCGACAAACTTTGAAGAAAAATTCTGAGGGGAGGAAGGGTTACAGAGGAGAGGACGATGAGTGGGTGAAGTGTTTGAGAGTGAGAGAGAGATTCAAAGGTGAACATTGGGAATTTGGCAGGTTTTGGCAGAGCAAAAAGTTCCTTCCGAATTCTCTCTGCAGTATACTGAATCTAATCCGGTGGTGATGATCATAACAAGAAGCTGTATAAATTAACACACGAACGACGACGCCGTTCCTTTAAGAGGAATCCAGGCAGGGATGCTGGAACGAAACGAGAGAAATGAGCAGAGCCTCTGGATGAGATTAAAATACATAACCGCCATCAGTCGAGTTAACGGAATCAGAGCCACCTTGGGACTTTCTTCATCATCAGTCACGAGCTTACAAACTCATCATCATTACAGCTGAACACGAAATTAGAGAACAGAAAGTGGAAACGGGAGACCAAAAAAAGGACACAGCCATGGATAATGAGAAGATGAAACAAAACGAAATAAAAATAACAACAAATAATTACGTACAGTATAACGGTGACAAATCAACAGTACCTACTGTATGTATTTACTGAAAACGGATTTCAAACCCAGCTATTTAAATTCGTAAGGATAACCAAATTTCGGTAACGATGTACCCGGGTTTTAAAATCCGGTTACCTTGGTGAGAACCGGTTTCAATAACCTACTTCCAGAATACACCGACATCCATGATCTCAACAGAAGTCGTAAGTGGAGGGCACTACAGGATACTGGACGCTCAGGTCATATAGGCCTAATACATACACTAATTTCACTTGAATTCCGGTCCAAAATATGTGGGTACATATATGATGAACTAGTAGGGTTATTGCTCGCCGTCGTTTCCGGAATATTTCCAACGTTTATCAGCATGCTCATGTGGCTTCCTTAGGGACAGTAGCTGTTGTCCCTGTGGAAGCCACATAAGCATGCGGAGAAACGTTGGAAATATTCTGGAAATGACGGTGAGTAATAGCCCGACTAGTTCAACACTAATTCAACGTGTTATAAATACAGTTCTGTGCAGACGGAAGAGCGTGGACTAAAAAGAGGGTGCTGGATATGAATTGTTGTCCCTGTGGAAGCCACATGAGTATGTGGAGAAACGTTGGAAGTATTCCGGAAACCATGGCGAGTAAATAGCCCGACTGGTTCAACGCTAGTTCAGCGTGTTACAAATACAGTTCTGTACAGACGGAAGAGCCTGGAGTAAAAAGGAGGTGGGCGCTGGTTATGAATTTTTGAGTTGCCATGTTTGTTAGAGGGTTTGATACTTTTGTGGGTCACTGCCAAGATATTCTGATTATTTTTCGTTTGAAATGTTGTGTAAATGAAATTAAGTGCTCTGAAACTTGTATCGTGTCATAATGTTTTTAGCGACAAGTGTTTTCATTTAAAACTGAAACCGGAAAAGGGCTGAAAGAAAGGCGGAGGAACAGATAAACAGAATCCAGAAAACAGGAGAAAAACTAAGAAAAGGCCAAGAAGAGAAGCAGGGCACAAACAATTAGAGTTCAGCGCTGGAATCGCACTTTTCATTAGAGACGGTCCCTGAGTAATTTTACGCGGGGCGATCTTCAATTAATGAAACGACGCGACAGACGTCAAATAAATATGTTCTCAATTTGATTGCAATGCCAAGAACGGGCATGGGGCGAAGAGACGTCAGGCGGCTGACAAACGCAGAGCGAAGAAAAACAAAACACATGCGTGAATACTATTGCCATCTAGAGGGAGAACAGAGGAGGTTAGTTAGTTCTTGAATAGGCTACAGTAATGAGTAAAGGCGTATTTTCTGTTTTAAGAAGAAATTAATAGTGCTTGAGTTTGCGAGTTTCTAGCTTAGATGTCTTTCTAGGTCACAAGAGGAATGAGGTTCATGTATAATTGAAGCAATTAAGTTGTAAGCAGATTCACCGCGCAAAACTTGTAATTACATATTAAGAAATGTACACTCATTGTCCGAACCAACCCCTAAATGTAGGCTACTGTAACAAAAGAGGGAGGGGTGAAACGTATTGACTAATTTGCCAATACCATTTCACATTGGTTTTGTAACCATTGTTTACTGCCAGTTACAGTTTCTAATTACGAAATACATTTTCGTAACTTTACTGGAATCCCTGATTTTTCTGGCACACGGTAACGACCATACAGTCAGTACCCACTGTCGGTAGCTAGCTCCGTTGCTTCTATTAAAGAATCAGTATCACACTGTTGGAATATAAGCTGTTGTCCATACATGGCGACTAATATATAGGGTGTCCCAAAAATTCACGGTAAAACTTTGGGAGTATATTCCCCACACCTAGACAAGAAAAAAATGTCTTATAAACATATGTCCGGAAATGCTTGGTTTATAAGTTTTAATCGAAAGATGATATTCTACGCAATCAACACAGATGTAAATTTTACTTCAAACAGATGTCACATTTTATTTCAAATTGACAGAATACATTTACGCCTGAAAGACGTAGCGAATTTAATTTTTCGTAGCTTGGTAAGTGAACGAAAATTTGCGTTTTAAGCGAAACGAANTTTCGCGCTACGCTTCGTTTGGATATGACAGAATCGATGCTGGTACTGTAAGTAGCACAGAAGCTTTCACAAGAAGCGGTGCTAACACTATGTAGAAAGGGAACCAACGCACTTTGTTCAGATAGTAGGAATTCCCCCTCATTCCCCTAAAAACCACTGCTCACATCATTAACATTAATTATTATTACTCTTAAAGGGCTCCAGGTTCATTTCCTTGAGTTTAAACCAATACTTTCACTCACCCCACACCAGTTTGTCTCGAACTCCCTCTCGTTGTGTCACACAAATCTTTAGGGAAGATACTCCATCGTAATCTATTGTGATGGAACGTGTAAGCAATAATCATTTCGACGCTACCAATTACCGTTACTGGACCGCAGCTAGGGCACAAACAGAACGTTATCGTTCCACTCTCCTCTCGCTCTCACCAGGATGGACAACGTAAAACCTTCAGTTAGCTTTTACAACCGCCCGGTCAATAACTAATTTAATTTTGGGAACTTTTGAGTGGTCAAATTACAAAAGAGAATGGAAACAACAGTAGCCAAAAATGAGATGAAGAGTATGGTATGAAGGAAATAACTGCGGATGGGGGACACATTTTTTCATTGTTTTAATCAACGGTGATAATCAAGAGAGATACTAAATTTATGAAATAAAATAAGAAGAGTAGTAGCCTACAAAAGAAATTAAAAGCACAATGGGAAATAAAGGAAAAAAGAAAGACAAATGACAATTAGAAAATCAAGTTATGATGTAAACACAAAAATATACGTTGAGAAAAAGGACAGGTTACCTCACATAATCAACAGCTATATCTAAACACGGATTGAAAGTGTTTAACGACGTTGGCGACTGTATAAAATATACGTATACTTTGTCTACGCTCAAAAGAACTCTAGAGGCGGGAAGATAGTAATTGGCAGCCAGCATGAGTTCAGGTAGTTAAGCGGTTTTTAATTTGCCTAATCTGACAGTGACAAATTGTTTGGTCCACTCTGTAGCGATGTTCATTGTTCTCTCACAGGTGCGGAGGGAAACAGTGCAAACGAAAAAGTGACAACATTGGGCCAGGCTACCTGCTACGGAACTCAACCGGAAATCGTGTGCCAGCTTAGCTAGCAGTAATCCCTTAAAGCTTATTAGTGTGTCCACGCCTACAAGGTTCTTTTGAGCGTAGACTCACTATATTTCAATATGCGTTAGTCCTTCCCGATATTTCCTGGTGGGATGAAGGGGGGCAGAAGGAAGAGGAGGAACCACGACAAAAATGAAAGTGCCCTAAATTTACTTTCCTTGATCTTTCTCAATATGCCATTCACATTTATCGCTATAGATAATAAATATTCTCAAATCTCTAATGGTTCCAGTCCAACACCAACCATTCTATTGTACCGCCTTAAGAGTCAGCAATGCTGAGCTCCCAAAACTAGGTAGAATTGTTTGTAGTGTAATTTCAAAAACTTTATTTAGTTAGTTCTGGTTAAAGTAAGGTGAAATCGGTTAAACAAGCTGTACAGAACATACCTTGTACCATATAACAGTTATAATTAAGTCACTAAAGTCAATACTATATTGATAGGAAATTGATTCCTAATCGAGATGGTTAGGCATCAATTGACTTTAGCGATTTAATTATAACTGTTATGTTCTGTACTGCTTGTTTAGCCGATTTCACCAGAACTAACTAAATCTTTTTTACTATTACACACGAGACAATTCTACCTAGTTTCGGAGCTCAGCATTGCTGAGTCTTAAACAAATTCAAACGCTCTATGTTGTACTGTCTGAATAAGACTTCAGCAGCCTTCATATACAGGGTGGCCTACATAACTCTTAACAAGCATATATCTCGAGAGCTACTGAACCGAATTTTATGAAATGTATACATTGTTAACATCACTTAAGGGCACCCAAATTAAAAGTGGAATACACTTTCCCTCGTCCCCCATTAAGTAGGGGGGGGGGGGTTAAACTTTGAGTTGTCGAATATGAACCCCTATAAAAAGTTACATTGTTGAATTATACAGTTAAAATCCAGTACATTTTGTCCTAAAACGCTTCTGTCGACAGATATGAGCTGTCACATGTTTCATTTGACAGATATTTTGTTGTCAATAATAACGCTTACTGTTAACGCTACATACTCATTTGGAGAGATAGAATAGAAATTTGGACAACACTAACACAAACACAGGCTCAGCAACAGTGGCCATCAGCCCATAATCATTGGGAATCAAAATCAAAATACGTACGCAACTACTGTATTTTCTTGCTTACTCAGTAAATATTTTTATTTTTATTCTACTCCTACTAACTCAAATTTGAATAAACTGTACTTAAATGTGTACCACTGATCAAAATTAGTTCAGAAAAATAACGATTAAAAAGGGACGAAAAGTTTTGAAAGCCCAACTGAAACATGACTTCTACTGCAAGTGGGCTCACACCATCACGATGGGAGTGAAAAACAAAGTTTTCAGTTTTTTCGCCCCAGAAATTTAAACTTTCCAATTAGGGTAAGAGGTGTATGAGGTATTGAATACCCAGCCCCGAGGCATTCGGTGATGGGGAAGAGAGAGAGAGTGAGAGAGTGAGAGTGAAAAGGAATACAGAGAGGAGGAGAACTCGGAAAGATAGCAAGAGATGGAGAAAGGTGGATGGAGAAAACTTAAAATAAAAGTCGAGCCTTAGGCAAAGAGAAATGACAAGATAGNTGATTAACCAACAAAACTCTAAAGTACTAGAAATGTATCCCCTGGAACTAAAACAGCATTAATAATCAGTACGCTACAGTGCACGTTCACTATGAGAGTAGATTCAGAATGGACTCGAGTCATACTGCATTTTTGGGTCTCACCTTCAAAACATGTACGTGGGACAAGAATTAACTTACTCTATGAACTTTTATACCTCAGATTTTCGTTAAACTTATACCGAAAGCCCTCAGTGAGAAGCGCATCGATTTCAATGAGCTTCGGATGTTTTCCTCTCATAGTTTCATCCTACAGCATACACGGAAAAAAATAGTTAGTTGCTCCAACCAGCTTGCAGGGTTGATTTTGGTTTTACCCAGTAGCTGGTTGAAACAACCATCTCATAGTG
>KZ874165.1:14739-26955 GCA_003456935.1 Machilis hrabei
ACCCTTAATGAAGTATAATTTGACATGTGGAAAAAAAAAAAAAAAAAAAAAAAAAATTTGACAGAGTACACAAATAAAAAAGTTTGAAGAAGAGCGTGTAGTTCCCAATTGCTTCTCACATTTCTTTACTTAAAAACCATTTATGGTCATAGTTGTGAGAAATTCACTAAACCTTTGGGGATAGGAAGATGATCACGCATAAAAATATACAGTTTTGAACAATGACAGGAGAGTGTGATACCAGATAGGTTTCTTCTCCGTTTTGAACCGTGCATGTATTTACTGTTAAATTTTACAGCCCCTTATAGAATCTTATATTTTTGATGCTGCCAATTAAAACAAATACTCCTTTTCAGCTTTAGTACTACCATGGGCCATAAATTTGGTGAAACATAGCGACACACCCTCCTNTTCAACTTTTTTGTCCTGTGTTTTAAGAAACACCACATCATTCATGCCAGATTCTACCAACAAAATGTGCTTGAAATTTACTCACAGTGTACTATGACAACACAAAGCACAAACACCAGAAGAATTATTAATGATAACTGGTGTTCATTCAAACTTACAAAATACCGATTTCACTTCTGACATGGAATACTGTACAGGGAGTGAGGTGCATCTTTAAAAATAAACTTTTTATATGCATTGCTAAATTTAGAAGGATGAATGGAATTGCAATTGTATATTTTCTGCAAGATCTACAAGTTCATACACACAGGCAACAAAAAATGTAAAAATCTGAAATGTGATACACACCAAATATAATATAATATAATATAAAGCAATGAAACACAGTTGTGGTAATATGTATTAATGTGGACTTAAAAAGTTTAGTGAATACTGGTAAACGGATATGTTGAAAGTCTGCATTTCGCTGACCCATAGAAAGTACCCAGCATGCAACAGAAAGCAAGCAGCTTCTTCACACCTGTACATTTACTTTTCAAATGATATTATCTTCGTAAAAATGATTCCCTAAATAGAATGGAGCCTTTATTATTCCTGCCAGAGTGAGTCAGCTTCATCTGTTGACACAGTGTAACAAAGTGGATTAGGTCTGTTTGTGCTTCACTTGCCCCAAATGATTACTCTCCACATATGAGGAATAAGTAAAATAACTTTTCTTTAGTTGGACAATAATGTTAATTCACTTTAGAGGGCCCTACATGATCATCAATGGCAAAAAAAAGAGAAGAGCATGAGTAAACACTGGTAAGTACTGGTGATATACCTAGCCAAATACATTCACTTTAATTCAATGTAAACTACAAGGAGAAACCACTAACAGCAAGGGGGACAAAGACCAACACGTTCGATAAAAAAAAAGGGCAAGCCTTAAAAACAACTGCCATGCTCACAACAGAGATTGTTTGCTTTGAATTCTGCACAGGAAATGCAAAACAGAAGAAAATGCTACAAAGAGTTTGCAGATCTACTATGTTGAAAGTATCCAATATTTAAAATCACACCACATTCTCATTACACCTCGCACCCGTCAAGATGCCATCGTTCTTGTTAAAACGAGAATGTGCCGGGATGCCCGTTGGATCGAACAGGCGACTTATCGAATTCCTATGGTGGTTTGACAGTTTTGAGTGACAAAAATGGGTTTCACTCTTCAGATTATCAAATCCATACTGAAATGGTTTATGCTGCACAATAAGTATTAAAATAATTACGTAGAAAGGAAAATAACATTTTATATTCCTACAGACCATAACAAGGTTGGTTTTGTGGCAATGGGTTCAAGGGTGAAGAACCACAATTTTTTGGGGTGGTAAATTACGTACCTCAGACGGTATTTGTCGGGGGAACCACAATACTCGTTATAAATGAGTTTGAATAAAAACAAGTGGAAAATCAAAATGAGAAAGCCCAGGGCTGCCCAGAAGAATGTTGGAAGTCCTCCCAGTTGGTGACCATGTTTGTGCAGTGCTATGACGTGATGTTCATGAGCAGGGGCTGTAACAAACACAATAAAAAATATATGAAACACGTTTCTAAATGGTATAAGGATTGTTACACTTAAATAACCTCAGCAGCATACCAGATTTCGTCAAATCTTAACTGCACTTTTTTTCCCCAATAACTAGTTATCTAAAATGTGGACACAGCTTAAAAGTTTTTCCACCCCGCAATATAAAGGGCATAAAGTGAATAATTACGTAATTGATATATGGTCAGCTCTTCCCTTTCATTCATTTATAGGTAATATTTTTAAAATAAACAAGTTTTCAGTCCTTCTTTTGTCTGCTGAATGCAAATGCTATAAAGAAGAAACCCAATTTTCAATTAATTTCTCTCCATTCTATCAGTCTGAAACATTTGACTGAAAACTGTAAATTCAATCTGATTTTCACCTTTCTTTATGCTGGTACTTCAGATGTTACTCCCTTCTAGCAGCCACAATACTTGCTGAATTAAATAAAACCTTCTTTGGATTTATTGATTTAAAAACAAATAGTAAAACTGAAAAAGACTGCTTGAAACTGAGTTTTAAATACTGTATTACTTTTAGTTTTCCAACAGCAATTTTTGCTTTGTGCATTTTCATCAGACTTTTTCTAGAACAAACCATCTGCTTCATGCTCGACATATATCTGTTTGAAACAGCGAAAAGCCGACCGCTTTCCTTTTTCCTTGGATAGCAGCCGATCACCACTGTCTAGACTGTTACATACATGCGACAAACTCAATAAGAATCTAATCCTTCATTAATCAGTAACCTAATCAATAAGGTTTTCATTAAACAATGCCACAGGCTACCCCATCGGCAGTGACCGTGAGAATAAAATAAAAGCAAATATCACAGACTATGTTCACTTTCAATAAATATTTGATCAATAAGCCGTCAAAAAGAACAACCACATTTCAAATAATTCATGCTTAATGCACTCACAGAGGCAACGATTGTATATGTGATTCTAGGACTGACATGGGGCGAATGGAAGTTGGTCACGATCCATCTGGATACCTCCTTCATCTCAAGAAACACTGACAAAAGGTCACAACTGCAGGTATTTAATTTCCAGCACATTCCCTTGAACTTTTCACATTACCATAATTATTTGTTATGCAGTTCTAAAGGAGCACTGTACTCTACCTCCAAGTAGTGGAAACTTTACAAGACACTTTTCTTACACTGTAACTCTGTAAGGTCCCTGTTAAAAATAACAGAGTTTACACTGAAACACTAGAAATAAGCAGCAACAATGACAAAAACTTCAACATCACATAATCCAAGCACTTGGTAAAAATAAGAGCAGAAAAACAGGCTTTTGGAAAATATATCTCTATTTCTTGCACACAATGACAAATTTGGTTAAAGTGCTAACAAAGGAACATACAATAAAACTCTTAAGTTTGGTATATTAATTGAAAGTAAGATTTAAAAGTTTGGAAACACTGTTTCTCGTTGAAGGAGCTATGGTATATTAATTCTGATATTTATTTTAACTTAGCACTACTGAACACCCTAAATTTTTTTTTTTAGCTAAAGAACTTATTAGTACATTTACTTGTTTATCACACAGTATGAATCTAGAACATTCCACTCTAACTCACAAACATGACAACAATTTGTTGATTACAAAGTTCTGGCCCGACTCTGTCGAGGTACGACAGACAAGCAAAAAGGGCAGGTACAGTGGGCACGTAATGCGTTTATTACATTCTTTCACTTTGTTTAATGAGCAAATAAAATGGCATTTTCCACTTTTGAAACAAGCAACCATCAATGTAGATCTACAGCTATATAAAGTAGGCCTATCTCAAGATAATGCAGAAAGGAGTGCACACAATGTGAAGGCAAAATATATTACTTACAAATTACCAGCAACAGTAATTTCTTAAAGAAGGAAAAGAAAAGAGTGCATTTCTGTTTCAACATTTTACTTACCTTCGACGATTTCTTTCACGTGAATCGTGTGCCGAAGTTCTTCCATGTGCTGGTGATCGGATGTTATATACAAAATTGCAGTTACTGGACTGGTCAGCTTGACAGGGAACTGAACTTTGCTTTGTCTGTATAAATAAGAGAACTATCAATTAAATTAGAGTAGAATAATATTATACTGAAATCAGCAAAAATACAGAGCCTTGTTTTAACCCTTTGGACTCTAGTTGCACTTCACACAACATTCTGTGAAATGACCAGTCGGTCACCAGGTTCACTGATGGCAGAAGTGAATGGACACTGGAACTAAACTTCTAGGGAGTCGAACGAACGTAAGAGGAAAATTACGACGTCAAATGGTTGAGGAACATCATCTAAACTCTAGAGGCATGACTGCCCAACCATAATGAGTTATTTAGTTACACAGTATAACAAGTAGCAGCTGACATGAAAAATGGGTAAACTGAGTAGCAGATACAACATTTTTCTTGTAGAAAAACGACAAACAGCTGTACAACGAGAACTCTACAAGCGGCTCAAAGTTAAATTCTCAATAATGCAGAAGAAGATGGCATGTGGTGTTTAAAGTCAGACAGACACTAGATAGATCATTTGAGGAAATTTCAAATATCCATGCCTTAAGCAGGAACTGAACCTGCAACCACTGATTTAAAACTTAGTACACTAGCTACTTGATCAGTCAGGTTGGCAATAATGTAGAAACATTACACAAAAAGTTGTAAAGGCACATTTTGATTCAAGGAAATGTATACAAAGACACTGATTTTGCATATTTCCATGGCACACTCTAAACAAAACTGAACTACTTATTACCAATACAATGTAAGTCAATATATAAAATAATATTTTACGGTGTTTTCCCATCTTCGGTGCTTCTTTAACATTTCTATACAATTTGCAGATTATAAAGTTAAAAAGCAAAACCAACCATAATTATAGGGGAGACTGGGGAGACTTGACCCACATAGGAATTTTCAACCATGCAGTAGTTTCTTTTCCTTGCCATCAGGTGTGTCTCATCACTAACACATGCCAAAAAGGCCACCTTGATTTTGAGGCTATTGTTCAACTGTGTGTGGAGATATTCAGATTGAAGTGTTTTGCAGATTGAAAAGTAAATATTTTCAAAAATATTTGTAAGGATTAACATTAATTGTTATGCATGCAACATTTAATTTAATTATTGCATGTTATACAACATACTTTTGGCTTATAAACCATGTTAAAACATTGACAAAAAAATGAACCAACATGGAACAATTAAAAGAAGATTATTAATATGCTACCTGGGGAGGCTTGACCAGTGGGTAACATCTGGCAAAAGAGGAACTTTAGTTGTGAAGTGACTACAGTGTAAATATGTTAATCAGTGACGCGCTTATAATAGCTCAAAGGGTTAAATCCGTGAACANTACTACAACACAGCACACTAGACATATATAACTACCAGTATCCAACTTTATATATTTATAAAGGTTATTATGTGCTGTGATGACCAATGTAAGTAATTAGTGGTTTAGTATAAATAGTTTTTAGGTATACCATGTTATCATGGAAGAATAAGTTTTAGTGATAAACATCATATGTTGTGTTGTTAGAAAATAAACAACAACTTATACAATGCCTGGTCAAGCCTCCCAGACTAAGGGAGGGTTGACCCAGTATGCACACTCTTGGGAAATTTAAAGTCACATGAACATTTTTAATCATACCTTTAATTCAATTAACCTGTTGTGTTCAGCATAAAATTCTCTATAAAATAGTTTTTCAAGTTTATTTTTTACTTTATTATTTACTTTTATAAAAATATATATTTGAAAACGTGGTCAAGGCTCCCCAGTCTCCCCTACCTTATTTCATTTTTTAAAAACCTGTGTGTGAGTTTACACAATTCAGCCCAAAACCTAGCATCACTTTTGCACAATCCATCTTACACCCCCCAATTTTTGCAACGTTTATAGCAATGAAAAATTTTAAGGACAGCAAATCGTTCATGACGAGCTGAAGGTCGTTAATTGTTACACTTAAAATGCGAGAATTCACAGAAAACATGAGATTTTACATTTGGCAAAGATGAATTATGCAACACAAATAATTACTACTTTAGATTTAGCCACACATACCCAAGCTGCACAGGAGCATCTAAGCATCCAGCATCACAGGCATAATAAGTCTTGTCACTTCTATCCAATGCAACATAGATAACTGCTTTGTTATCCTCTCGCACCACTACGCTGACGTTGACATGCGTCGAGTTGCCGTAATTGATTCTCCTGAAAGACAAATTGAATTTTGTTAGTGCATATAAAAACAAATAGCAGACGTGAAACAGGTAGTTTGTCGTCTACAGACATACGCAATTGAAAATACATTTTTGCACGTAAAGCTCTCTCGATTCGTATCGGCTAACCACAAGGGAGGAACAACGTTTCGAATCACATTTTACCAATTAACCGTGCTATATGTATATTTCAAAGGGGTACATGGAATTCAGGGAAATCAAACCCTTACAATAACTAACCACACAGCAACAAACTTCTTAGACCCCCCCCTCCCCCTGCCTAAAACATTGTTCTTCACTAGTATACCAATAACCATCATGTTCTTTTTGTACTTTAACAGTATAGTAGAAAATGAAAGTACAATATTCAATCAAAACTGCCTCTAAGGAAGGCACTACATGGAAGTATGTGACAAACCACTCTTCAGGGGCACCACATGCTCCAAGGACAAAAGCGGAAAATTAACTTGAAGAATTAAATCAACAGAAATTAATTCTATTGTCACAATAACCTGGCTCAGAAATAATGCACTTTAAGTTATGATGATACACCAATTGCTTTTCCAGTAGATAAGTAACCCTTGCTAGAGAACAACATTGTTCGACAAACTAGAAATCATACCAAAGAGCACATCACATCGCTGCCTATTATAATGTTCTATTTCTAAGACTGGTCAAATGCACCTTTACTAAAAAGGGTAAAGTAAAAATATGGCATACAAAATTCAGAACAAACTCTAGATTACTTAGATTTTGATAGCCGCGTGAACTCTGCTCTTTACTCTTCAGACTGTTAACACCCATTAAGGATAACAAGGGCTCAAATTCTGCTTCACAACTTACCTGAAAAGAAAATCCCTGTGAAGTTCCTTTGGATGCATTCCAAACTCCAAATGCTGGTTGCTAAATTTCAGTGCTCCTATACTCAGAACCATAGCTTGCATCACGCCGTTGGCTCCTTCGCCGACCAATTTGTGGCAGCCCTAGAACGTAGCGTCATAAAGTCGGTTAACTGATGAAGTCACAAGTGGAAAGGAGGTTTGACATTCTGACATACCTGTTTTTCTAAAGTTAGCAGCCAATAAGAAGCCACTTGGTTAATCTTCTCAACAGACGACATATCTGTCCACAGATTTTGTGCTTGTCTGAGAGGAAGAACACAAAAATATTTTATGTTAGAAGCTTAAAAAAAGAAAATTACTTTCTAACAAGTTTATTATTACACCCAAAAAGAAATCAACACATTTTCTATCATCAAATACTCTTCACACTTTAGTGAAAAGCATAACGTAAATTGGAAAAACAATGACCAAATCTAGCAAAGTCGATAAAGTTCAGACACTGACACGAGTGCATTTTTGTAATGTACGAAACATTTAGACGTTGAAAACCAATCAAGTAAATATCAAACTCTGAATTTGGCAGAAATATTGTCAAACTTAATACAATAATATTTTACACATACTTCTGAACTTGAAAGAAAAAGGACTAAANTTAAGATTTTGCTAAAGTCTTTGCAAGGCTCGTTTTGTTGCATTGTAAGAAAACAGCTTGAGGAAAGCAGCAATTATACTGCTTGCAAGCTGTAAAGCACTGAAATACTTTTTAAAAGATCACGTTTTTCCAATGTGACACCATCCACAGGCTTGGAAAGTATTAAATGTCGTGTTCGATTGTGCTTGGGATTTTATCCGAGAAACAGGCACAGCACTAACTGAAATACTGAAGAATTTACAGTGATAGTGTGGCTTATATTATAATTTTATTTAGACTTTGTTTAGGTACAAGAATTGCTCATAATACATTAACATACTGACATACAAATCTAATGGCATCACCATAGTTTGTTTTAAAAGCTCTGATACATAGATTACTGCAGCTATACCACCATGCCCACTAGCCCTTCCAGCCTCTACTCAAACAGTATATTACCCAACTTATTCTTGGCTTTACTCAGCTCCACAGAGATTGATTGTAGCAAATGCAATAGTTACTATAAACCCATTTTCCAATTATCAGTTCAATTTATTTTCATTGCATTTACTTTTCTTAAACATACTATTACTTTTTGTATATGACTTTCTCTTAACAACCTTGACATTCCGATTTATTAGCACAAATGCAGTCGGAAGTACAAGAAATATCATAAGCTTGATTATTCGTTGCTGTTGTTCCATATGGTACTCTTTTGATTTCATTAATTTTCTCGGACTTTCTTTCTTAACTAACTTGACGTTTGACAATTAAGTCCAATCGGGTATTCATACTAAGCTCCTTGTTTACACAAGACGATAAAAACACATTTGAGGACCAATGCCATTTTTTCCTCAACACTATTTTTCACTGCAAGAAAGTAGAGGAAAACTCACAGCACGAGTAAGCTGCTGGAATACTAGCAATATTCGTCACACACAAAAAGTAATAAATAGCAGTAAGCGATTGCACATATTTACATGCATGAATACATATACTGTTATTATGTATTGAACAAATTTACTTTCTTCCAATATCAAGTCCTGTTTTACTCATTTCTTTGGGTTTGTTGGATACATGTGTAATTCTGCTTGGTAAGTTTGAACTATAATGGTTATTCTAAAATGTCAAACACTGTATGCCTTTACTTTTAGTATTACTTAGCAACATAAAATTGTTTTTCTAATATTACTTTACAATAATCTTCCAATAAAAACAGAAATAGAAAGTAGAAAGGATGTCACACTGAATATCTAAAACTTGAAACAGAAATATCAAAATATGTGCACTCTAATTAAGCAATGATCGACACAAGCATTCCTGACGTGTAATTCTGACACAATGACTCCAGCATATTTAAATTACCATGCATTTGTTAGATACGGCATGCACATATGAAGACAAACTCACAGAGTGTGATGACCTCCGTAACAACCTTCGGCATAGGAAAGAATGTTGTACAATTCAGATTTGCGCTGTGACGTGATCCCTTCTTCGTACAGAGGGGCCCTTACTTGCGACAAAACGTTATAGATTGTCGCATTAATTTTGTCGCCGTTTATTGCGTCCGTAGCTCGAGAATAACTGATCTGGACGCCAGTATTCCACAGCTGATTCCAGACTGACGCGTGTTCGTTTCGTAGCTGAAGACCGCCTTTTTCGGTAGCTCTACGAAGAGCCTGTAACAAAGAAAGTGTAAACACTTGCCCTGTAGTATATGGAAACTTCCTTTAATAATTCATATCAAGTTGTAAAATATTTAGAGGTTAGATTAAAGCACAGCAAAATACACTGTCAACATCAGAAGTGGGACTGCATTTTTTATTTGACTAAATTTTCAATTTCAGTACATATTTTGGTCACAAAATCTTTTAAACTACTATAATTTTCATACGGAGACGAAAGAAAAGTCGCAAACGTGAAGCACGTTCACAACATCGGTCCTCAAGTGTGAATCGAACCCAGGAGTGTCGGTGTGACAATGGCCAACTGCTCCACTATGGTTGGCTATGCAGCAAAGGAGTTGAACAGATTTAGAAAGAAAGAATCATGTTGCTGTCAAAATAGCACACACTTCAACATATCACATCGGTCTCTAGAGGTTAAACTAGTCTTAGATTCGTAAAACAAAATATTGAGAGAACAGAAGGGCTCGTCTGCTCTGAGTCTGAATGCCATGGTCTCCGTTGTGCAACTGGGTGTTGGGAGTGTGTAAAAGCAAAGCTATTTCATACAGTTAACGAGATAAGATGTAACAATTTGTTACAGCAACCAACTTCTAATCGGTTTATAAAATACTACGCACTTTCTGCGCCACATAATATTATTTCTTGGCTGAAGTTCGAGGCAGCACATAAGTTGCACGAGTTTTCTAGGCTCCAATTTTTAAAGAAAAACTGTCAGAATTACATTAAAAAACAATTTAGTTGTCTTGTTTTTGAACTAATTTCTTTAAAAACAACAAGGGATCAATTAAGAACTCTAACAAACCTTCACACAAGTATCGGTAGTGTACGGGATCAACTCCAGTTTTTTGTTCCTGTACGTGTCGACGCTCATCGGTCCAGTGTAATTGACAACAGTCAAAATCTGCTTCACGACACTTTTTCTTGCCTTGACCTAGAAAATGAATGAAACATTGTTTATTACTGCTTGGAATGTCCTCCCTAACATTTGCAAAATAAACTGCACTTCAGTAACAATGTGATTTCAATTGAAATAAATAACTGCTAGACTAGTACAATAGAAAAACACGTTATGTTAATGGATGAACCAGCTGCCATGCCCTAAATCCTGGCCCCTTACTTGGCAAAACGTTTTGACCACCATAGCATGGCGTATGTACACAATTTTACAATGTTTAGTCAAGATGTGATCCTAAATTTCTAATGCATACCACTTTTAGTCTTTTGAGCAATTTATTTACTATTTGTTCATCTGTGCAAGAGGATATATTCCAAAACTTCTGGCCCACTTTACTTAAGACAACAAAATACAGTTCATCTAAAACCACCACACAGCTGTTGATTTCACACCAACTCTCAATTTAAGCAGTCTGTAGATATTTCTGGAAAAAGAGGATGTCAGGATAACCATATTCACGGTGTATTACATTCTTAGTACTCATTCAACTTATGTTTAATACACAATTTATTGGTCTGCCATATAATTTTTGATGCATCAGATTTTTTTTTTGATTTTTTGATTTTTTTTTACCGTATTGCAGTCTTAAGTTTGTTTCAGTTTCCTTTCGCTTCACTGAAAGTGACTGCTATATAATAATAATTGTTGTGCATTACATTAAGTTTCAAATATAAAAAAAAGGTAAAAATCTCAAGACATTTATTTCTTGCTCTCTTTGGGTTGTTGTAGTGTGAATAAATACAAAATTCTTCTCAATTGCCTCTTTAACTTAAGTCTTCTATCTGCAATCATACAAAAACAGCCAGAAGAGCACAAACAATAAAAAACTTTGAAAAAATGCTGCACACCAGACACAGATGAAGGAAGATCTGGACCAGTCAAAAAATAATTTGCACACTGCTGTGTGTATTCCAGAAGTACCCCAAAGTCAAATTGGTAAAAACTAACATAAAACACTACATGCAATTCAACATTTTACAAGAAATGCATGCCTAAAACCTAATCCTAGAATGACAACATATGACCCCTTCAGATTAACGACATAAATGCCACATATGTAATTAGAACCAGTAACCTAATCATCTAGTCTCTCGACAACTGAGGTCAGCTTGAGAAAAGTGGGACCTCGAACTTTTCTCTTCAGTATTCTAGGAAGCCACGGTATAGTTAGCTGTACCTCACAAAACTGCTGAAAGTCAGAGTATCTTCAGTAAACTTGGGACACAGTGTGAAGGTCCACTTAAAGAATGGACGTAATACGACATGTTTCTTAACAATTTCACCACATCAAAGAAGATAACACAACAGGCACACTCAGTGGCACAGAAACATCCAAATAAAAATGTCCGATGGGCAAATTCTCACCTCGACATCGACAGGGACTTCTCTGGTCAGTAACGTGGCCAGCAAAACTGACGGCACTGCTTCGCCTGGATAGTCGATGGGTCCGGTCGTCAACAAATACTGCTTTCCATCAATTCTTCAGGAAAGAGAAAAAAAGTGTTTGGTCAATAATAATAATAATAATAAAAGCTGAATGAATATGCTAACATAACTAACAGTTCTCCATAAAGACGATACCATCCTGTACCTACTTGTAAAGCTTATCTATAAATCACTGCTACGTGATTATTAACCCTTTTCACTCGAATGTCGCACAGCATGCGACAAGGTACTGTTTCCTGTTAGATCGTATGGCGCAGTATGTGCGACATTCGTTTTAGCGTGCTTTTCAACTCGTATTTGGCCCCCAAAATTTTGTCTGTTGGGTGCTGCCATCTCGTGTTACCTTCATTAACTATTACCTCAAATGCTCCTTGAAACTGCTTCTTTGGATTTAAACAAATGCAAGAAGTGAGGCGTGTTGTTATTGNTAATTTGTAAACAATCATGGCAACTC
>KZ874174.1:22860-34464 GCA_003456935.1 Machilis hrabei
AGTGTAAAGTACTATCGTCCGCAAAGCTGTGGATGGGATTTGTAGTAATGGAGAGGAGATCACTAATGTGTAGGAGAAATAGAGTAGGAGACAGAACTGAACCTTGAGGAACACCAGCATTTACTACACGTGTCTATAGTTGCCATTTGGTGACTTACTCCTCTGTCAAACCATTTGCCCCACAACGACCGGAAATCTGATACGCGTTCCTTGTAACAAATACCTTCATATGAATATTATATTATTTCAATATATCACTAGGCAACTCATTTACATACATTTTAATATTACAAGAATTACAGTACTTTTTATCGTGGCAGACTACTAACGCTTTGTCGACCTGCTTGGGGGAGTAGGTAGTGTGCCTGACTCCTGTCCCAAAGGTCGTGAATTCGAATCCCGCGTAAGATATGGATGTTTGTGCTGTCCTAAGTGTGCACTTGTGTTGGCCTAAGTCTGAGCACTCAATTGTGTCGTCCTAATTGTGTGCACTCAATGTCGGAACAAAAAGTGGACATAATCGTTAGTCGATAGCGCACCGGATGTAATACCCGCAGGCGGTTCCTGGTGCAATAACGCTAAAAAAAAAAAAAACAGACTACTAACGCTATTTAAAAATAGGAAACAAGATGGCAATCACTTGATTCTCTGTTTAAATATCTTTAATTTGACACAAATATCAACACAATATGTCTGCAGATACTCCAAATCTACGTGGAATAACATTTTTAGGCAATTTTCTTTCTTTCAAATGAGCAGCATATATTTTGTTTGGCGTGGTACTGGCAGCATGTGGTCTGTAGCCGGTGGCGTGCTACCTATGTTCGTACTACTAGACAAAGTGTATCATGTCATCCTTACACGGTCAATCTTTTTACCCACAGAACGGCCTACTACAATTCTACTTTCTTTGAGTTTCCAAACTCTCGAACTCTCTGCCGCCGTCTGTTTTCCCTGATACATACCATCCTCAAACTTTCAAAACAAACGTTCATAAACACTTACTTTCTTCCTAGTTCTATGTTTACTTTTGACATTGACGTTGCGTTTGTTTTTATACCCTTTTGTGAGTTGCTTCTCGTAAAAAAAAGTTGTTTCTAGTGTTTTTTCTAACTGTTGGTAAATAAGTTACTTAGTAGTTTTCTTAACTGTTTACTGCTAGGGGAAGTGTAAGACAGACTGTTTGGAATAGGATACGAGGCATTCATATCACAAGTATTAGGAAAAAAACACGTTAAAGACACTGTTGGAGAGATATTTAAATTTTAAAACTGATTTACAGAAACTGTTAGAAAAACTGGCAACAAAAATGTTAGGAAGTGGTCCAGAGACACTGTTTAGATACATATTAGAGAAACCTTTAGCTAAGATATAAAGGGCATTACGAGGAAACATTTTTAAGAAACTCTTGATAAATAATTAAACTTTTACGACCAATAAAGTGATCTAGATTTACGCTAAATAGTTAAAAAAGAAATGGAAACTCAGGTGGTGCATTATTCAATATGTAGACAGTTAAATCATTAAACATGTTCAGNTCTTTATTGTAAATATTGATCTTGTGCCAGTTATGCATTCTCTGAAATACGGTAAAGTAATTAATCTGTTAAAAATAACACCGCACCCTTATCTAGTAATGTCGAGAAAACAATACAAAGTATTACGTAGAATGGTAATTAATAGAAGTGGAATGGGTCAACCGGGTTGACCACCTCATTGACCACCTCACATTTTAGCACCGGGTCAGGCACATTGAACCTGACCCGGTGACCAGTTGTAGACCAAGTGACCCGGTTTAGGCCCAGGAACCTGGTGGCCTGGTTTTGAACACAATGACCCCTGTGTTCAACTGTCTGACACATCGTAAATGTGAAAACTGAGCGTCAGTCTAAAAACAATATTTGCACGGGTACGTCACAACGTGAGCACCGAGAAACATTGAGTAGGCACAGTCCCAATTTTTATTTTCTAAACTCGGATAATAATATGTTCAGACCTAATGATGGAATTAATTTTGTGAATAGTTAACATTTTTAAGCATATTAGCCTACTAACTTGTGCGTGCGCTATAGTTAGTCACAATTAGTTTTTAATCCACATAGTAGATGCTTTTCACGTTTTATTTTTCTGTATTAAATTAGATAGCACTTGTGAGATCCTTACTTTTAACGATATTTCAATTTTTCTTTTGTAATATCTGGAAAGTAAAATACAATAGTTGTACTACAATCTCACTTGACAAGGGAACATTGGAATGGGATACTACCCGAATATGTATAGTAATAAACAAACGGATCAGTATGGCCATTGAAGTAGGGTCCGACACTTCACCATTAAAAAATTCTAACCCAATGAATTTGGGCGCGTGCAACTCGTGTATCGTTCGGGTGCATGATTGTACGAGTAGAAGGCGTACCCTAGTAGTATGCTGAAAGTCTACCGGCGGGGTTGCTCAGGTTCAATTCCACGTGACTCCCAAGTTTGTTTTAAGTTTAAAGCAAAAAACAAATATATAATTGTATTTATTATAAACATCCGATAAAACCTGTTGAAACAAAATGCTATTCTACAACAACATATTAAACAAATTTAACATTGTCTTGCATTGCCTTTTTTCGTTGCAGATTTGGTGTTTGTTTATTTATTAATTGTATATGTATACAAAAACATTATATCGGGACGATACAGCATTTTTTTTTCAAAAGGTTTAGTCGGATGTTTATAATAAACAAAATTATATATTTCTTTTTCGCTTTAAACTTAAAAAAATTTGAGACATGGGGAATTGAACCCGAGCAGCCATGCTGGTAGACTTTCGGCATAGTACTAGGCTACACCTTCTACTCGTACAACGGTGCACCGGAACGTCTTATACGATACACGAGTTGCACGCGCCCAAATTCATTGGGCCAGAATCTTTGAATGGCGAAGTAACGGACCCTACTCCAATGGCCATATTGATCCATTTGTTTATTACTACACCGTTTATAATTTTTAACATCATCGGTTGTATCCCATGCCAATGTTCTCTTGTGAGTGTAGAATATTTGATTATTTTAGCAAAAAGGGAAAACTTACAAAGGCATTATACTAAAGAGATCAAACTCTCCATAAAATGTATTATCATAGAGATCACAACAACATTAACAAAAAATGTTGCGGAAAGAAAGTGAAAGTAAAAGTAGACCGACAAATTTAAAATGGAGGGGAAAAGATGGACAATTCATTTGTTATTCTTGTCTAATCTGGCACACTTGCCATGCATTATTTCCGTCTTATCTGTCTCCTCCTTCCCACATGATCCTATGAGTGATTCCCTTCGGACGGAAAACTTCTTGGAACTTTTTCCCTTCGTCGGTCCACGGTCTGATTTTGTTTAGCATGCAGCTCTTCCGACATGAAAAATGGCCGTATTCTTTCACCAATCCCCAGCGCCCCATGAATTCCAATAAATCTACTCCACCTTTTGGTGTTCCGTTCAGCCAAACTGCTCTTCTGAGCGTTATTGACATTGCTCTAAGATGAAGGGGAGACAAATGAAAATATGAGGCGGTCCCGAGACGAAAATCTCCTCTCCTTAGAGGCCAGATGGAACTGGCCCGCATATAGACGGTACGCAGAGAGAAACGTGCAAATGTCATGCACTCATTATAAATGATGATAAAATTCACGAAATCGTCAAAGGTAGTGTCATCCGAAGAGTTTCCTCGCTAATTGGAGCTCCAAGTTCAATCCTCTCATTAGTGGCACTTCGTGCCCACCTGCGAGCTCCGAACATCCCCTTGTTAAAGACCCGTGTGATAAGAAAAAGACGTTCTAGTTATAAAAGCATTACAAAGTGGGACATTTTGATTCTGTAGAGGTGAGTAAAATATTAAAATAAATCTTGAGTGTGAATTCCCTACGCCATGTACAAATTACAGCTAGAAAATAAGTGTTGATAATAAAATATCGAAACGGCCAAACCACATGACAGCAGTAAAAAGATTACACACTACTATTCAGAGGTACAGGCAAATTAAACTTAATTAAAAAGGTCACATAGTACGTAAACTGAAAACGCGCCTACTTACGACCAGCTTTCCCTAATTCATGGTTGGTCGTGACCCATTAGGTAGCCTCAGTGTAAATAATTCCCTAAATACTTATAAATTTGATCAGCTAAATTTACTCAAATAAGTATTAACTTGTAGCAAAACACAACAACATTACCTCAGTATATCACAATAGAGTTTCGCTCATCCAGGGGTGGTTACTAATTCACTATTTTTATTGTTAAATTTCGTTTTAATTAACAACGTTCATTAGTTTTGAAGTGTCGAAGTATTTGGGATTAAGCTGTATAGTTAGCGTTTCTATCTATTTCTGTAAAGCTGAGGGTATTAATGAAACTTTTATGAAAAATATGTATATGAAATATACAGGGTGTCCTACAATGACCTGGCCATCTTAATAGCTTCGTTACTACGAGAGATAGGACTAAAACATGTTATACAAAAGTTTAATAATTAAGAAGGTTTTATTAGAAATTGTGTTCGTTAAATAAATGGCACTTGCGGTTTAACCGGAAGTGAAATAAATTTACGTTTTTCAAATAGGAATGTATAGTTTTTGTTATCTCATATTAAAGAAAATTGTATTCTCTTTCAAACGATACCAAACATTCCATACTTCGCGCAAAACAGAGGAAAACAAATGATATTAAATTACAGGATTTACTTGATTTGTTTTCTCTTTCCGAGCCTTAATACTTACATTTTGTGTACAGAACAAGAAATTATTTTTACAATGATATCAAACATGTCATATGTTGGTTAAATACAACTAGTTACCTTAATACGTCTACCTGGCTGGGGGAGTGGGTAGAGTGCCTGACTCCTGTCCCAGAGGTCGTGGGTTCCGATCCCGCGTAAGACATGGATGTTTGTGTTGTCCTAAGTGTGCACTTGTGTTGGCATATGTCCGAGCACCACTTGTGTTGTCCTAAATGTGTGCACAACGTCGAAATAAAAAAGTGGCCATAAACGTTAGTTGTAACGCCCCGGAAGTAATGCCCACAGGCGGTTCCCGGGGCACTAACACTAAAAAAAAAAGTTACCTTACCTTAATACAGCAGAATTGTTATGATTTCAACACTATCAATAACTATGTAGCAAATGACCCTTTTGGTGTCGACGTGCCGTTAAACAAGACAATAACTATGTAAATCAAATCAATCCTGTATCTTGAATATCATTTGTTTTCCTCTGTTTTTACTGTTTGATATAATTTTAAAGAGAATAAAATCGTGTTTAACGTGAGATAACAAAAAATATACATGTCTATTAAAAAAAACGTAAATTGATTTCATTTCCGGTAAAACCGGAAGTGCAATTTATCTAACGAACACAATTTATAATAAAACCTTCTTCATTGTTAAACTGTTGTATAACATGTTTTCGTCCTATCTCTCGTACTAACGAAGTTATTAAGGTGGCCAGGTCATCGTGCGATACCCTGTATACTTGTAATGACAAGTTACCTGCAATTTGTTGTTAATGTCTAGAGACAGTCCTTCAAGTGAACGCTTAGGCATATATACAAGAATACTTACCCTCTACTTTAGGGAGTACATATAACTCGTAATAACATTTTTTTATTATATTTAAAAGATCCATACCTTTCTTAATGCATACATGAAAAAAAAGGATCAAGAAAATCATAACAATAAACATTGTGTTGTACTAAACATGAGGACATGACCCCTCTAAATCGTGTACTGTAGGTGATGATACTATCGTTTCATACAAATGTTTTCACAAAACACAAAAAAACTAATAGCTAAATATCTTGAATTACTGAACTTTGCATGCAATGCCTAAGTGAGAGCGCATGGAGTGCGTGTGTGTGTGTAAATTATTCGAAAATATATATCCATTTCAGCATCCAGGTAATCCGAGTTGGGTATAGATTATATATTACGTAATGTTTCATCTGAGTAGCTAAAGTATGTTAATTTATCACAAGTTTGCTATTAGATAGCATACAATCAATATGAAATTCATGCAAAGCCATTGCAGTCTCAGAACATTGGCGGGCTCGTTCCTTTTCAGGGACCTCTATCGTTATGTCAATTTTTTAAACAATATTGCACGGAGGGAACTGGGTAGTGCTATCCACTTAAGTAGTAGTAGCCGACACTTAACAGTTTAGTAATATATGGACGGACTGAACACAAAGTACCTACCACTGATCGCTTGCTATGTCCGTATTAACCGGACAAATTTGGTCGATTCTACTAAACACACTGCTTACTTCACCAGCCGGGCGTGGTCATTCTTACTAAACAGCGAAAGGCTCTGCTCGATTCTACTAAACGCATTGACTAATTCGCCAGCCGGGTGTCGTGAGTCCTACTAAATTGTGAGTGGCTATAGCTGATTTAACTAAACCGGTTATCTGCTCTGTTAGCCGGACGTAGTAATTTTTACTAAACAGAAGATGGTCTTAGCTGCACATATCAGGCAGTAAGTTCATGTTTAAGTCGGAACATGTTTCGTGACAATTTATGTGAAGTACTATATTCTTTGAGTAAGCACAGAGTGGCAACCTTGACAACTTCTCTTGGAAAGCTGTCACGAGCCGCCACTACCATTGTATATATACTTTGCTAAATATAAACCAAATAGACCTTACACCCAGGCTTGTTTTGTAAACAACCTAACCTTAGCATGGAAGACAAAATGTGTTTACAGTTAACTTTATATCGACTTGCCTTCGAAACTATGCACGAAGTCACCAAAATTCCATGTTCTCAGGAGTTCAGAGGGTTTCTACAGGATCATATTTAAAATTATAAGAACAACATAAGAATGAAGGTCTTTTCCAAAACAATTCACGGAGGACAGTTTGTCGATCCGAATACTCCAGCTGGCTGCAGTGAGGTGTGGTGAGAGACATTGCAGGTTGGGTGTTGTTCGGCATGGTCCGGCACGGTGGGTTCTCCCGACTCTACACGGCACGCCTGCCGAACACCCCATTACAGGTATAGTTACTAAACAGCTTAGTACAAGTAATCGAATCGGTAAATATTACTATACGGTTCGTAATTCCTATGACACCCTGCCCATCGCACCGTTTAGTAAAAATCACAAGTCAGCAACAGACCGTACTTAGTAAAAATAACTACTACATACTGCGTTCACCTAAACAATGTTGTACTAAACGAATACAGTGGATCTAACTACACCAGTTCTCTCAGTGTGTACACGCAGGCGTTGAACTCACTTTTTAAAGTATCTGTGAACCGGGTGACTGACGAGGAACCCATTAAAGGTTGTTTTCTCGTAGCTCATAGACTGGTTTCTCCACAGTGCGCAAAGCTTCGTTTGGGCGGAATACTTAATTGCGAGGATGCACAATGTATGATGTGAAAGGAATTGAGATAAGATATGATGATGCCAGTTAATTATGAATGGACTTATTAGAGGATGTTTGGGGCCTCTAGCATATATTTCAAGGGAACTACGCGAGGTGAACACGCCAGATTAAACTTATTTGAATATACATACATGGAATACGATTCCCGTATTAATACTATGCATGAATGTCTTTTGTTTTCGACAAATTTGCAGTGCTAAGTTTGTTAGATACGTAAATACGATGAATATTACATTATTGTCTGCAAACTGCTGAGGACAAGTGGATAGTGTACTTACTGGTTTGGAAACACATACTCATTGAGCTCTAACCACGCTCGTTGCTAATTTTCTTGGTGCGTAATTATGTTCGTGTATGGTGTTTAGAGAGTTTAAATGTTTAACACGAATAAAACTACAAAACTATAGGCTAATAACGAACCTGTTTCGAACTTGTAAAGTATGGATTTACAACCCTTATGTTGTCCACTCGTTCGTAGCACTCTTTTGGTGGTAAAATCATGCTCATCNGTCATAGCACAGCTACAAACTTTGATCTGCGAATATCTCTAAAACAAAGGACGTAATTAAAAGGTTGGAACCTTGTATTTCATTAGTAATTAATACAGGGTTCATTTTTCATATGGGTATATTAGAGGTCATTTAATTTGATTTGTTTCCTTGTTAGTATAATGCCGTATGGTAAAGTTGAGGAGGTACAACTTTGTTTTTTCCACATAGCCACACAGNCGCTTTTGAGAGGGAAATAAAAAGCACATTGGTCAACCTCTAGGAACGAGGTTTAGATTAGGCACCTAAAATATCGTGTGGTAACGACTACAAACATGGTCTTAGTATTCACGTACTAAACAAAACCGTTCAGAAATAAGATAAGTAATATTCTACAGTGTTGGCCTCATTTGGTAAATAACGTAACAACACAGCACTTAAAAACGAACAACTCAACGTTTACGAACACAAAGTTCTGTTGATTGCCCGCTGCTGGCGCTTCTCTCGATTATCGCGATTTTAAAACCTCGCTGAAAACCAAACATGCATTTTTTAAACAAATACGTGTACGTCAAAACGTACATCATTAAGAGATACAAGAATTCTTAGGCACCTAATATAATGTTACAAGACAACTTATGGTAATTGATAATTTTGTTGGAGCCTTTTCTCCCTGAACTCAGCCATGTTTACGGGCTTGCGGAGGGCGTTAGTGGACGTGCACACGTACAGTGTAGTGTACGCAAATTGTACTGACGGTATCAACGATTCAATGGATTTGTTTATGTACCAGTAGAGTAAACATGTCTATACGTTGATAGGAACGTTTGTGTGCACTCAAAAGCAGTGATTTGAGCAAACCATCACCCGCTGAAACTAACGCAATTAGACTCTGCTGACAGCAGTTTGCATAATTGCTTTGACTGCCCGTTAATTGGCGGAATTGTTGTATGAATATGAAACTCAAATCCAGGAAACAAATTGTATTTCTCTTCCTGTGAGTACTGTAAATCATCGACTATGGCGGTGATTCGCTCGGTTTTCAGATGCAAGCCTAACACATCTATCTTTGCCGACTCACTGCGGCTTAATGTGTCCCTAAATTCCATCACAGAAGAAACATAAATAATAGATAAGACCTAGACACGGGTAATCAAATTTGATTTCCTAGTTGGACTCTCTTAATAAATGATTGTAAGTCAATGCTTTTTTAATATGATCAAAAGAAACCACATGCACAAGGTGCAACTCATAATGGACAAGTCGCAAATTCTGGTAAATAAAAAGTGATCATGGGATAGCCAGAATGGTTATTTCCTATTAACGTAGCACTTTACATTTTTTTAATGCACAACACATTGTGGGCAAGTTTAATCTTGAGTTTATGTACAAACAAAAATATATTAAAGTCCTATTTTGAACCCAACTTCGAATAACAACATTCAACTTCGATAAGGCTATGTTTATGAAATACGTAAACGGATTCGTATAAAACCGTGTACAAACTAAACCGGTGTAGCTTTTTACCCCGTTCATAAAAATTCAATATTTCGAACGAATGACTACTGAAGTAAAGAGGAAAGTCAACGATTAACAATGTTTTTTTTTTCCTCTACGGACAGAAAGGGGAACAAATTGGAAGTTCCCAACTTTTCAAATCGACTACTTCAGAGTTAGCGGATGTCCCTCAGCGTTAACGATTTCTATAAACCACGTCAGTTGAACTTTCTCAGTTTGCACCCGTCTTCATCGTCTTATCCGTACAGGTATTTTCTAAAATCGTCCTAAGAGATTCTGTTGTACAAATCGAAACACAAGCTCTTGATGTAAAGCTCGTATGTTGGCAGTCAGAATAATTTAAGAAAAAAAATTATACAGGGTTTTAGCAAACACGTTTTTCTATAGTATACAAAATATGTGTCCCGTTTTAGCCGAGCATCCACAAATTTATAATCACTAAAAGCGAAAGTTGAAAAAATGTCATAAAAACATAAGGCCTCTTTCACACTTGCCGGGCGTTCGGCCGGCCGATTAAACGCCCGGCATGACGACACCCGTGAATTGTCTTTACATTTAACCGAGCGAACGCTCGTGTCTACTTTATTTGAAGTTTTATTGATCAGGTTTGCCTTGCAGAAAATGGACAGCGTACGGAGAAATCTTATCGTGCTGTATTTGTACCACCAACGAAAGAAAAGACGCAATAGACAGGTGTGGGTGCATCCAGTCTATGAAGAAAGCATTAGCTCGGAGCATTTTTTACTTTTTGAAGAACTCACAAAGGACGATGTCAAATTTTTAATTATTTCAGGATGTCAATTCCATCATTTGATGAGTTGCATAATCATTAAAAGGATCTTTACAACGACAAGATACTTACATGAGAAACTGCATTCAGCCTGTTCATTGTTCAAATATTAGCAGTTTCAATCAGGTAATTCGTTAATTTTTTATAGTATTCATCGTATGACATCACTATTGTATGTTTTCAAATGGCATGCTCTACTTTGTTAAAAAAAAAACACAGCAATAATACATTTAGACATAACATACTTACAAAAATACACATATTTCTGAAAATATAGACTGCGTTAGCTATTAAGGAATATATATTTCGAACGCTGACTGCATTCATCATTTTCGTTCGCAAGCATCAAGAGCAAAACGTTTATTTCGCTATTATCCTCAGTACAACTTCATTAATAAAAAAGTTCTCAATTTTGATTAAGTTTTATTGGAGATGACTACGTTATTACGAGACACACCATACCACTTTTTACCATAAATGACTTGTCAGTAAATAAGCAATTGAATTTCTTTTCAAAACTAACTTATTAAAACAAATAAGAAAACAGAAGCAAACGAAAGTATAATAAAACATGTGAGTTAAATATAAGTAACAAGAGGTCTTGTCGACAGGACGTAAAACACCAAAATCAACAAGAGGTCTATTGCCCACAACGCACCACTATACAACACGGGCGAACCTCCGTCCGGACGTCAGTGGATAGACTTGGGTGTTTCTAGCGCCCGGTCGGTGATCTCACCGGTTCCGGGAAAGTGAGAAGAGGCTCATGCCTTGCCATGTATAACCACAAGCACCCGGGCGTTCGTCCGCCCGGGCGTTTACTCGGCCGGCCGAACGCCCGGCAAATGTGAAAGAGGCCTAAGGCCTCTTTCACACTTACCAGGTGTTCTAAATCACCCGGCCGGACGAACGCCAGGGTGCTTTAAGTTACACATTGCTCCGGACCGAGTTAGTCTCCGTCCGGGTGCCAGAAGTGTGAAAAGACTCATGCCTTGTCATGTGTAACTAAAAACACTCGGGCGTTCGTCCGGCCGGGTGATTTAGAACAGCCGGCAAGTGTGAAAGAGGCCTAATGGCCTATGCAAGATTATAGTGTAATCTCGAAATGCACAAACAACTCTGGCATTCTGTATACAGACTGTGTATAACTTAACGCAATAAGAACAATCTAGGGCTATACACTCATGACTTAGCTCCATTTTGTCAAAATGGTTATTTAACTACTTTTACCAGCGCATAGAAATTAATTGTAGCGTATTCAGAAAAGTGTGTGCTCCTCTTAATAACGAATGAAAAACGTGCTGGGTGCAATTCTAATTGTAGAATATTGGTTCAGGTACGCAAATTAGCACACATTAACTGAAAATGAATTATATGATATAGTTTATA
>KZ874178.1:14645-25043 GCA_003456935.1 Machilis hrabei
TTTTTTAAACTAGAACAACAAGTGGAATCTCAATTCTGAATATTATATTCTGAGATATGTGGATATTCAGGTCAAAATGACCCATGCTATGTGGATGAAGTAGTGAAAACTAGATCGCATTTTATGTTTTCCCCCTTATTTTACACTGTTTGATCACCCGATTTCCATGAAATGTGAGTGGCAACTGGGATCGTTCAATGTCAGCATTGAATGGTTTTACAACATGGCTCGACATGAGTGTTTTTGGTTGGATGGTTAAATACAAAAATTGCTTTTTGATAGCAACTTGAGTGAGGACAGTGAGTCTGACGACGAGTGAGATAGTGATAGTGATCATGAAGAAAATGAAAGCCATTATGAGACTGAAGAATCGGTTGAGGAATCAAGCAATTCTGATACTGGTAGCACTGGGAAAGACAATGCAAGTTTCAAGGGGTGGTCGTCCATTCCTCCATCAAGGAGAGGTCATCCTCAAGCTAGTAACATAGTTTTGCATTTGCCTGTGCCCATAGGTAGTGCAAAACAAGTCGAAACAATTGAAGAAGTATGTAGCATTTTATTGCTAACGACACTAATAAATTAATTGTCTGTCACACTTATCAGGAAATAGCACGGCAAGCTTCAAAGTATCGTTCAGACACTTATTATATTGGACTTATTGTACTTGGCAGAAGTTTTGAAGTGTGGCAAGCTAAATACTGAAGAACTATGATCTACCAAATTTGAAAATGGATTATTCCATGCCACAATGTTTCTCACGATTTCGATTCTTAGTAAGTGCTCTACGGTTTGATGACAAGAATACAAGACCCGACCGAAAAAAAAAAATGATCCTCTTGCACACATTCGAGATGTTTGGGATAAGTTTGTGTCCAACTGTAAACGTAATTACACACCATCTGAACTGTTTATAGTCAATGAACAGTTGATTCGTTTTCGTGGAAAATATCCCTTTCCCGTGTACATTGCAAACAATTATTATTCGGTAATAACTGAAAAAAAATGTACTGCTATTAATAAATTACTATATTTTCTGGTAAAATAAAAAAATAGAGTAAAACATGTTTGTATTTATACTAGTCATGTTTCGTTATTGACGCTTTAATGAAAAATACAGTATTTACTGAAAACCCATTTGGTATGAAGTAATGAAAATAATAATTGGTTCACTTTTGCACCATTTTGTAGAGAGTATTAAATATGAATGTTAATATTTTGAATTTTCTCCCATTCTTCTTGTACAGGCTCCCATACAACATGAAGATTTGACAGGTGTGTGAGTCATAGTCATTCACAAGTCCACTTTCATAAATTTTCGATAGTGTTAAGATCAGGGCTTTGGTCCAGCCACTCCAACACTTGAAAATTTTGCTGACTCTACTAGTTTCTTACTAATTGTGATGTATATTTGGGGTCGTTGTCATGCTGGAATGTTACTTCATTTTCTGGGTATGACATATTTTGCAGTTTCCATTAGATGCTCATTCAGAATCTCTTGGTACATTTCTTTGTTCATATTACCTTCAATTGTATGTATCAGTTCAACTTGGTACGCTGTAAAGCAGCCCCTCACTTTGATGTTGTTCCCACCATGTTTCACAGTCTGGAAGAAATTTTTCCCTTGCAGCGATTCTCCCTCTCTCTTCCAGTTCCTCTGGCGGCCATCTGAGGCGTATTTATTAATTTTACTCTCATCTGACCAAATAATCTTCATTCAATCATCATCGCTCCATGTTTTTTATATCTTTTTACTAAGGACTTTATTTAAAGCTTTGATATTTTTCTTACTAAGGAGAGGTTTCTTTTTCTTCTCAACAGCCCGAAATTTCGCAACATGTAATGCCCGAAGTACCGTCTACTAACTTACCAGTATCCTAAATGCGCTGTGGCCTCAGAAGCTGAAGATGCCTCACCAGAAGCTAAAAATCGAATCACTCTTGTGCTATCTTATACGGATCATTTTTTTTTTCATTACAGTAGAATAGTGTAAACAAACCCTGTTTTGAAGGCAGTATAAACTTGATACAAAACTGAGTTACAGAAAAGCAATTATTATGTAGTTATAATAGATGTATATTTAATAATCATAGCATGATTAAGTTGGCTGACTATCTTAAATTATCAAATATAAAGAACAGCTCCCAAAACATCTCAATTATACATGTGTATTTTAAATGATTTGCAAATTTCAATACATTGGTTCAGTTTTGCATCACTACACTGTTTCCAACATGGTTACAATTTTGTGGTTGTGAGATGAGGAATAACATGTTGTGCTTGAAACAGTTTTCATTTAGTCCTTGAAGTCACTCCGTGGTTGATTCGAACTTCTGTCCTAGAAAACTCTTCAGTGGACCGAAAAGATGAAAATCCGAATGTGTAGTGTGTGGCAGAAATTTCCAGTTCAAATACTGTTGTGTCATCTTTGTCACTTTGGTGGTATGTGGTGTCACATTGTCATGCAGCAGCTTTATTCCCTTACTCAATAAACCTGCTTGGTCTTTTCCACTGAATGCCTTGCCATTAAGTTGCATGTTTTTTAGCATCTACAGTACTGCCATTCTGACAAATGTTTGTCTGATTTTTATTTTCATACAAATAATAATGAGTAATGATGGTTGGTGCCCATATCACTTGGGCTCTGTTTTGTAATAAACAGTTCCATTATAGCAGACCAACAATGTTTCTGAATGTCGTAACACTATTGTGGTATGTACTTAAAGGTTGAAGCTACCTCACCAAAATTAGTGGACAAACATTGTATAACTAGTTATAGTAATTCACACTTCAGAGTAATGGAAAGTCTGAGTATTTTTTCTGAACCATATATCTTTTTCTCTAAGCACAACTATCAGACCAGATTTTGACTTAAGGCAAACTAGAGAAAACTCTAAATAACTGTTCAATGATAACTTCTGAAGGAGAGGAGCAAGTTTGAGCAGGCATGAAAATGTTAGAAGGTCTCAAGAAAAATCTTACATTTATTAGGCAATGTTGGATGCCATCTGTCATGCATAATTTTAGGTTGGACAAAGGTTTTTAAATTTAAGTGGCAATTGTGCAGTGCTAAAACTATAAATCTTACAAAAACCAACTGCGTAATTTGACATTTTGTAATGTTCAAGTTCTTTATCTCTCTCATTAGGACAAAAAAGTTGCACATGACATTAAATAAATAAACAAGCCACATCAGCAGTGTGCTATGCTTTAATAGATCCTCACCTAAAATATGGTATAAAATGCTGGGGACTGGTAATAAGGTGCAGGTCAGTAAAATCTGAATGTTTTATTATTTTGCAAAACTAGATGTGAATTGTATCACTTTAAAACTTTGAATTTCGCATATTGTATTCGCTTCTTTTGATGAGTAGGCTAGTGTGTATTGGACACTAGGTGCCTATACTGCCATTACAAAAAAGAAGTACCTGTTATAAATAATTACATAATTGGAATTGTACCCTATTTTAAACTATTTTTAGCTGACATTTTCTAAGTGTGTATTTGTATGAATGGTTGCCATCTATTTGTACCTTTCTTTAGCAATGAATCAGTTGTAATATAATTTCCAGTTGTTAGGAGAATGTGTTGAAACTCTATTCTATTTCAATTTTAAAGAAAAAGTGATAATAATTCTCTGTATTAAAACTACAAAATTAATATAGGCTGTGAGACAGCTACGAACTGTTCATTCCTGTTGGCATTTTATTTGCAGCTTCATTTTAATAACTTTGGAATATGGCAGAAAGATTAGAAACACTGTCAAACATATCTTTACCTCGTGCCTTTTCTCATGGGAATTAGAGCACAAATTGTACTACAAGAAAAATAACGTTAAAAAATTGACTTTGTGGTATAATTTCATTGTTCGGTGATTCTGTCTCCTTAACTGTCCATAAAGCATATTTGAGAATCATTGTGCCTTGCAATAATTTATAAAAAAGAATCTTGTTCATTTGGTACAAAATTTTTGTTAATGGTGTAGCTTTTAACAACTTTTTTCTGTTTTGTAAAAATATCCCCTTGTCCAGAGATAAAATAAAACCTGGAAAATAATAAAAAAATGTTTTTGTCCTGCAGCAATATGTAAAGGTGCTTCTACATGTTTGGTAAGCAACATGATTGTAATTTTAATGTTATTTTATTTCAGTGACAAATGCTGCTCTCAGGACTTAAGGAAAAGTTTTGATCTCTTGTGTATGAAAGACTTGTGATTTCCAGTTACTCTTCAGGTAAAAGTGATAATTTTGAAGGACCATCTAATGTGAAGTCTGAAGCAAAGAAATGATTTTCTTGTAATGTAGTTTGGTGCTGTTTTTACATTGTGGATACGGTACAATTGTTACTTTTTGTGATTGGTATTAATTTCTATTACAACAATTTGACAGAAATGGTTTACATAAATTTAGACCATATAATGGTTGGGGTGTACTTCGTTTCTGAATTGTAGTGAGTTTATACATAAAAAATGGCTTGTAATCTTATTTTTATATGTTGAACCCTTTTACAAAATTTGTGTCTTTACTGAGTATATATGTTTACACTCTTATCCAATCTGTTTTGTCACAGAAACTCCTGACTTGCAGTCTAATATATATGTTGTGTTTTTGTTAATACAATTATCATAGCTTGATAAGAAATCAAAATTTGAGTTTTTTTTGTGCAGCACTGTAAAAACTTAAGTTTTATTATGAATATGGTGAAACCATAGATGTTTGATTTACTAGTGTACACAGTAACAAAGGTCTCGTCGGTTAATTTATATGTCTGAAACCATTGGTAATGTTAACAGTGAACAAAATGTTCCTTCTCATATTAAGTGTTTGTTTAGATATTTGAATTCCTTAAATGCTGTGTACTTAGACTGCATGTCATCTTAGTTAAGCACTTTCTTACATTGCAGATTTATGTTCAATGAAGCTTATTCTATGTGTAAAGTAAAAATGTGTGTTACACAAAAAATTGGGATATATTTGAAGTTTGAATAAAATCAGAAGGAAGTTCTATGGAGTAAATTTGTCATTGCTGGTCACTTGTAGGACTTTAATGTAGAAATAACCACTGCACTGGTTGATTGGTTTGAAGTGGTATGTATACTATTTGAAAATTAGGTTTTGTTTGTCTATAGTTTTGCACATTTTCAAATTTCTAAAATACTTCAGTTTCTGTTTTGCTTCAAATTATTTTCTATTAGTGTGAAAGAACAGTTAACTTTTTAATGATTATTTGCCCCATACAGATAAATGTTTTAAATAGTACCACAGCTCATCATATTTACCCTAAATTAATTTGCAGTTTCTCATTATATCTCTAGGATGTCTCTCAATCTGAATAGTGGTTTACCCAAAAATGATCTAATAATGACATAATCAGATCTTACGTTTTTTAAGCCTCGGTTAAAAACAGATATTTCAGATCGAAGTATTTTTTATCATAGTATACATGCAAATGTACAAGTTACTGGGAAGGATTGAAAAATCCTTTTTATTTGACATACAAATATGTTTCTAACTTTGTAAGAGCAGCAGTTCAAGAAGATAGTTCAAACCTTATTTTGTATATTGCATTATTTAACACAGTGGTTGAAACAGTTTATGAAAAGCTTAAAAGATTCACATCATTTTAATACATATTTCTACATACAATGCAGATTGACTTAGTTACATATTATAAAAGTTGTGCTGTAAAGTCAGGCAGTGATCAGTTGAAAAGGTTATCATAATTAAGGTTGATCTTTAAATCTAAATAGAAGAGAGACAAAAAAGCACAACATATTTAATATTCATGGTTTTAGAAATCAGCAGAAGTAATGATAATGGGGATACCGATATATATCAGTAAAAGCTGATATATTTAGGGTTTACTGATATATTGTTATCAGTAAAAAAAATAAGATGGCAGACATTTTTTCAGGTTTCATGATCTTTTTCCCATGTCCTTGATATGAAAACAAGCAATAGGAGTAGGGATGAAGATGTCTGTTGTAAGTTCAGAGGGTGACATGTTATCGTGCATCATCAAATCTTGTCCCAGACAGTTAGTGAAACGTAAGGTGGCTAGTGGTAGCAAATTCAAAATAGAAGGATGACCAAATCTAAAGGTCATATGTTCAATCATTACTTAGATTTGACAAATAAAGAGGCCTGGTAGAAAAGGTATGGAATGGGAAATGTAAAATCGACATACAGTTTTATTAAGGGTAATTGAATTTTCAAAAGAAATAAGTCGGTTCGAAGAAGGGAAAATGATAGAAAAAAGAGACAGGAAATATGACTTTTCTCAGTTTTTGCCTGTCATTATTGCTTACACGCTTATGAATTATAAAAGCCAAAACCATAAGTTTACAGAGAGGTGCTATTAAAAAAAATCATCCAAGAGTAATACGGCAATAATCCTTAGTATCGGTATAGTTTACACGTTGTGTCTAGGAATAAACATTACTCTAACTTGCCTCAAATACATAGGAATATAGCTGTTGGCTAAGCAGCCTCCAAAAACGTAACACACAGCTGATGTTAGTAGGTCTATTCCCTACTTTAAAAGTGCTGAAAAGTTTCCAGCTGATCTGAATGGTTCAGATGTACTAATTGCTCATCATATTTTTTATTTATTGTTGGCCTTTCTCCCAGGTCCTAATCCTCTCCAGATTTGGTTGTTCCTATCCATCAGTCTCCTCATTAACTGGAAAATGAATGCTGAATAACTTTTCCAGTGTTTCTTTTCCAGTGCTACTAAAACTTCCATTTGGAAGTTGTGAGGTAGTTATACTAATTATTGTGTCCCTTACTTAGTGTTATGTTTTATTTAGCCCACAATCTGCTGTGGTGTGATGGGAGGAATACTTACTCTACTTAATACAGATTCACAATACACTGTATAGATCACTAATCTGAGGGTCAAGGCAAAAACATACAATACTATTTACTTTACAATTAACTATTATCTTTATCAAGGTGCATAGAATACGTACAATCATATGATCTCTCCAATTATCTTAACCCATTGGCTTACCATTTTCTTATTTTTTTTTCTTGCCATAAAATACCATTTAAAATCCTTAATATTTGAGGCCTACACACTTTTACTTTTGAAAATTAAAATACACCTGATACACACTAACTTTTTTGACGTTGCCTTTTGATTACATAACAAGGATTTTACAAATGATGATTTTCATCAAAGTTTTGATGACTTTCATGACTAAACATCTTTCTGCGTGTTGTACACCTTGAAACACTCNGGCATGTGAAGTGCAACAAGGCACTTCTCACATTCCCATCTACTCGTACTTTTGAGTTTTTCTTCGAACAGACATGAATGACACTGTCTGGAGGGATTACTCTTTACAGGGTTTGGATGTATTTGTCTTGAAAAATGAGCCCAAGATGCAGCCAATGTCTTCATCACGTATAACAACATCGCGCCCTGATCTGGAAGCCATTTTTGAACAGCTGGTGAAAAAAATGTACAAATAACTTCAAAAAGCAAACTTTAGATCTCAGATGGCAATATTCAGTCACCAACTTGAATATGATCTCTCTTGATCGTGTCTTGTGCATTTCGATGCCATCTGTTGATTTTCACTGTAACTACTAGCTCAAAAACAGCAGGCCGTCGAATAGACGGCTTGGCATTTTACACACAATTTGTAGGCCGTCGAATCAACGGCTTGGAAAGCCAATGGGTTAATAGATATGACCTGAACTAATGTTATTCTGAGCCCACTTACAATTTAATAACAAACATATGGTGTTACGATTTGAGATAAGAAAACTATTACTTTATTTAATATTCTTGTTATTAATAAATTCTACATTAATTATCCCATTCATTAATATACTGTGTTCAGGGCAGGAAGTACACTGGTAACTCTTTGCTACTTAAGAAAACGATAACTATAAGTTTATTTAAATTAAATTACATGTACTGGACACTCGGAGTCAATAAATTAACTCTGTTCAGAAAACCTTGTTACATAACTGTAATCAATAATGTTTCAAAACATTCAACACAATGCTTTCATTTGTTCTTACTCGACGAAATACGAGAAGCGTCCGTAACAAGGGTATAAAGTACATACACTAAATATGGGTGAAGGTATTCAGTAGAAACAATAGTTTGATAAATAACGTATATTATAAAGGCGTGAGAAGGAAGCACACTGGTTAGCTTTTAAGCTTCTCTTAGGAGTGCAGAAATTAAAAAAAAAAACGTAAAAAAAAAATTGTACTTGCATTAAATTAAATTGATGATCTAGTTTAATATTTATAAACATTGATGAATGGAGACGCGGCAAATGCACACATTCTACAATAATCCAACCTGAAGTAAACAACTTCTTTGTTTATGCAGTAATATATCTACCATGTGTCATTCCCCTTAACCAAAATTTTCAAAACATGTCATGATTCAAAACATTCAAATACCCATTCCTCTTCGTTTTTTTTATAAATCCTAATTGTTCTGCTTGTCATTTCTGTTTTGAGTATTCCAGTGGGTTGTTTGTAACGGCTAATACCAAACACAATTTAATATCGGATTTCATTGCCAGGTTGGATACCTCTACTTATTACATACATTTTATACTCTTATCTCTGTTTCAGTTTTTGACAGCCAGTTCGATCCTGGTTCAATGTCGTGTTTGTTACAATATTGTTTAAACCATTCCGGTTCTGGCAACTATTTAACATTAAGGAGGTTAGCATTATCTTCCAACTCCTTGGTTATCGAGCCATTACAGTTGTTAAATAGGTAACGGTTTTGGTTCCATCAGCGTTTTCAACTATTTTGCTCACTATAGAGTTTTGTTTAGTTGGCAATGCCATGCTATCTTCTGTTATCTTTGGCAAGTCCTTTGAAATGTATACATTCATAATTTGTTATGCTGTCTTATTGCCTGCATTTCGACATGAAGTATCATCAAAATCCTGTATTGTTGTATCTGACAACTGGGGCGTAAACTTTAATTTAATTTTTTAATATTTTTTTTTTATTTCAGATTTTCTTATACTGAAACGCCAAGGTTTAAATTACTCTGTAGTATTTCATTGTTCAGCATCAAAACCAGTTATCAGGTTTAATACTCCCTGAGTTTTCGGTGTTGTAGATGGTGAATTTATCACACAGTCGTCTATTAGAGAAAACTAACTGTTTTTCTTGTTCTCCGATTCACTGTTTCTGGTTGTAAAATCTACTACTTCGGCTTTGTATTTGTTAGACAAAGTTTTACCTTCTCTAGAGTTTGCAGAATCTCTGTATTTGAAGTTGGATTGGGTGCAAAAATGCTTTACATTCGTGGATCCTTTTGTTTTGTATTTTTTCGTGCTCTATCCATGATTTTGTTAATCTTTCTATGTTTTTTGGAATATTGGCAGTAATGTTTAGAGTATAAGTATCAGATTTTCAAATGAGTCTTAACTTTCCATGTCCGATTAATCAATTAGTCCATGAGGATTATTTTTATCCAAGATATCGTGTATTATATTTTCAGCTTGTTGGTAGACTGTATCTGAATCAATTGAAATTTGTTACTAATTACTACATCCTGAGTTTGAATATTTGTCGCTCTCTCGGGTGTTTATTTCCCTAATTAAATGTGGATGACGCTAACTGTAGGTCAATTAAACATTCCGTGGGGAGTTATATTCATCACTGGTGGGTGTGTATGAAAGACCATTTTGTTTCACATGTTCAGTTTTGTCTTTTATCTCTTCCAAAAGGCCTGAAAATGTTGTTTTAAATCCCACATCTCGTTCAATTTGTTCTGAAGAGATTCCTAGGTCAGATAACATTTGTTTATTTAATGAGATAGTTTGTTCCTCTATTGGTAACAGTATGTTCCATGAACATAAATTGTATCGGATTGGAAATAAACCTTTATTTTGTAACTGACTTTGGTTTGCTTCCATGTTAGTTTTTTGTTCATAAGCCACGTATTTATTGTTTGGTATATTATTTCTGTTTCTCAAAAAATACCTATGTTCTGTGTTATTGGTGTTTCCTTTGCTTTCGTATCCTTCTTGTTTTTCTCTTTCATCACATTCGAGTGCCCCTTTCTCGTCTGTCTGCAGACAGGTACCCTCTTAATTCCTTTCCCCCCCTCTACTTTCCAGCCATGAATTGTTTGCAACAAAATATTGTCTGGTATTTTCTAATTCTTGTTTTTTTAAGCCTGTATTCTCGCATTATTTACATAGGTTTGTTGTATGTCGGTATGATTATTTGTGGTGCGGTCCTTATTAATGATGAATTATATTGTCTTTTGGTTCAAATTATTGCACGATAATGTTAAATCTCTGAACATTTGAGTTAGATTCATCTTTGAAGCATGACCTTGCATCTGCTATGTTGTCTGTGACAGCATTTTGACAATGTGTTTTTACACTTTCTTCTTAAAAAGTA
>KZ874182.1:576-12328 GCA_003456935.1 Machilis hrabei
GGACCCAACAAACTTCCCTGAGGTACTCCGGAAATAACGGAAGTTTGATTCAGATTTTCAACATTCCAATATGACTTCTCCCTAACAAGAATAATGAGACCCATTTCAGAAATGAAGTATCTATATTATAAGCTCCCAGTTTGCGTAGAAGCCTAACTTGAGGCACTGTATCAAAGAAGGCTTTACTGAAATCTAAAAATATAAGGTCCACCTATTTACCTTTATCTAAACTATTAGGAAAGTACTGTACAAGTAAAAGTAATTGCTTTTCAAATGATGGACCTTTACGAAATCCGTGTTGATGTTCAGAAATTAGATTGTTAGAGTCAAGATGCATCATTACTGCTCTGCAAACAATGTGTTCTAAAATCTAACAAAAAATAGAAGTTAGTGATACCAGACTGTTATATGCTGGATCATGTTTGTTTCCAGATTTTTGAATCGGCACTACATTAGCAACACGCCAATCATTCGGAAAACTTCCTAGATCTAAGCTGTTTTGGTAGAATGTAGTAATAAATGGACCAATGTCCTTTGCTAATAATGAAAAAAAATATGTGATGGTACGCCATCTGGTCCCGGGGCCTTAATGATTTAACCGAATGTAACATGGATACGACTCCCTCGTTAGCAATGATTATTGGAAACTTTACCGGTGCATTTTGTACAGGAAATTCTGGCATATTAGACAAATTTTCGTTCAATAATACTGAGCTGTACTTACTCTTAATAACGTTCGCCTTTTCTTTTGGTTCCATTACTAGGTCTCCATTTGAATTCTTAAGTGGAAGAATTAACTTGTCTCCATGTTTTTGTAACTTTGCGAATTGCTAAAATTTCTTAGGATTTTTAGAAAGAGAAGTTCCTTACATCTCCCTTTCAAACTTCTCCCGTCGTTCTGCAAGCAATGTTTTAGTACAATTTCGTGCCTGTTTGAATAGATTCTGAGTTGCACAATCATTCGATTTCATTAACTTGTTTTTTAAGTAGGCGTTGCTTGCGGAGAGCCCTTTTTATCGTCCTTGTGTACCAAGGGGGATTTTTTGACGTACCCAAGTTTCTTGATGGCACAAAGAGGTCAATACCATTCCAAATAATTTGCATATACATACTCCATATACCATTTATATCATCGCAACTATTACAGTACATCTGAAAATTAAGGTAGTGTTTACCCAAAAATTTGCGGAAGCCTACTAAGTTCGTCTTGTTGAAATTGAAAACCTTACATTCAAACTCTTTTTCAATTATTGGTTGCAACGTCACCGTGGTAACGATTTTGAGGTGATCACTAATGTCATCTTCATCGCTGACATATCTAATAAAAGTGGGATTATCGGTTACAAGTAAATCAATAATGTTATTACCTCGCGTTGGTAACTGAACTACCTGTTCTATCGCATAAGTTTGTATTATGTCTAGTATACAGTGTGCTGATTCTATTGCACTGCACCCTTGCTTTACAACTGATAGGTCTCAGTCTATGTCTTTGCTCTGACTAAAAAAATTGATCAACGGAGCGTTTAAACTCCTCCGATACTGTTGAATCTGATTGTGGTGGACGATAAAAGGATGATAAATATACTATTTTCCATTAGCTAAAGTTACGGAACACCAAACAATCTCGCAATCAGTTTAATACCTATCTTCTTGAGTATCAATACATTACCTTTAATAACTGTAAATACACCCCCACCTATACGCCCAATCCTATCTCTTCTAAAGATATGATAACCTGGCTGAAATATTTCACAGGATGATATATCCTCTGTCAACCATGATTNTGTACCTAACACAAAGTAGGCATCCGTTTCCTCTAATAAAACACACATCTCTACCTTTTTGTTACACACATTCCTGCAATTTACTGTCACTATTATAACATCTCTTAATTCATCGTTAACCTCAATCCTTGATGATAATGTAACATCACTCTTTAATTTACAAGACTATCACAAATTATTAATTCTAAAAAACACTACTTAACAACTTATAGCTTACCTTAGCCGCATCCTCACAGGTGTAGTGAACCCGTGATCTATCCAGCAGACGATCACAAAGATCCCACTCCGGCCTCAGATCGATGAATTATCTTCCCTGGTCTTGACACATNTTCTCAATCCGGTCATTTATCCCTTGAATCTGCCTCCACACCAATGCGTCTCGATCCGTCCATGGTGCCAATCCAATACGTTTTGCCATCTTCTGATGGATTTCTGAGACAGTTTCAGAGAGATGTCAGAAGTCAGACATGGTTTCTTCCGATCCTCTAGAGCAGGCGTCGTTAACACCAATATTTTCTACCACTTCAACATCTCCATCAATTATTTGGCAATACTGAAATGACATCCCTGATCTTGCCTCCAGACATCGAGTGAAGCATAAATGAATCCCTGTGAAAGCCAGCTCTGCTGATAACTGGCCTGATTAGACGTCTTACATTGGAACATCCAATAATTAAGGTATTTTGCTTACTGACTGCTGGATTTTCTGGTACTAGGGAACTTCAGTCAGACTCTCACTTGTACTTATATCCTGAGATGATCCTCTCTCTTCTGATGCTCCTATCTCTTCCGAATCTTCGCTTACCGCTGGTTGTTCTACGACTGGCGTCTCTTAATTTCGGACTGATCTTTTGTCATCTCTCTGGGTCTTCATCTTCTCCATGGCCTCCTCCAGGGTCTGCAGACGAGTTTTTATATCCTTGTTTTCCTCACAAACTGCGATGAGATCCTTAATCGTAGGGTTACCTTTCTTACCTAAATATGACATAATTTTATACCAGTTATATAAAATACACACTGAAACAAAAAGCTATATTAGGCTAAAAAAACAATGATACAACAGATATTAATTTAAAAACACTAAATCAAGCAATATGAAAAGCAACTTACATCTTGTAGCGAGTTTCTTTTCATTCACTTGAACTCAGAAATAATAACACATGTTCTTTGATTTAGCAGTAAAAATATTGCCTGATCGTTTAATAGTGTCGGAGTCAACAAAACAAAAAGATAGCAATTGTATATATTCGTTGCGAGAGCCGCAACCATTCTGTGAACAAAAATTATAGTTGTTCCTTTTAAAAAAAACGCAGGTGACCTTGCCATCTACTAAGATTGGAACGTTAATGTTTTACATGGGTACAGAAAACTAATTGCTATTAGTATTGTATATTTATTACGGATTATTTGTAAATTTATAGAGGAGTCATTTACATTGACTCACAAACTGAACAGTGTAAAAGGAAACGAGTTCATAAGTTATGATTTGTGGTGTTTAACGTCATATTGACACCCGATGAGTCCTTTAAGGACGAAGGACAATGCTTATAATGATCAATGAATATGAATGGACATCACAATCATCCATGCCTTATGCGGGATTCGAACCCACAAGCTCTCGGGCTAAACACTAGACCTTTTTATTTGTAATACGCAATAGGGATAGATAAATTACTGAATGCCAATTAACGTCAACACCGATTAGAAGCGATACCACACATAGGCACTTTTTTAATTCTGGTTAGTATATCTTTGAGAACTATTTACAAATCCAGAGAAACTAAAACGGCTATACAATAATGTTACCGTCCAGAAATGAACTAAATTGAGTTACTAATGTTTTAAGCTCAACCAATACATTCTGACACGTGTTCAGTAGCCGAGCAGTCATTCGAATACGTCATTAACTTAAAGCGAAGAGCGTCTGAACTTGGAAACAACACGTTTCTGTTTTTCATAATGGTGAAACACTATTTCTGAAATTGAGGCTCGGTTATACCCTAATTAAAAACGTGTACAAAAAGGTTGTTACTACAAAACATCAGTTCCCATGGGAGCTATAAAAACTTGTGAGTAGAAAGATTGCTTCTAAGAAGAAAGCTTGTTGAAGGCCTTTGGACACCAATATTTGTCACCAGATTTGAGCTTATGTGTGTTTCTTGACTGACCAATTGAAGTTTCATATCTTTGTATCGTTTACAATTTCTCATTAAATAGTGTTGCAAAGTTGAGGATCATTATGATCTTTTTATATTTTGAGATCATTAAAAAGGAGAATCAAAATTTGTTGTGATAGTCTTCAATTAGCAATAAGTACGGCAAACTTTGTCTAAAATAACAGTTCAGATAAGACAGAGTATGGATTTCGTGAGATATTGGATGACTTGAAGATCCAAGGTAATGCTATTCACCATTCTTCAAACTGTCCTGTGGTCGTAAAGTATTGTTCGTATTGCAACAAAGGTTTTCAAGTATTGTATAGATTAATGCATGACTATTGATTGAAATCTTATACTCATGGGTTAGAATTCAGAGACGTTTATCCAATATATAAACAGTATCACCTTCTCAAAAAGTGAAGAGTGATCTCGAGAAGTATTGGTCGAAGAAGGTTGGTTCTTGCACTAAACGTTTGCATACATTAGAGGAATCAATTCAGTGTCATTGATGGTAGCCTTTCCTACTAATCCAGGAACATGTCTTCGATGTACAAGCAGTAGCGATATGAGATAAAGTATGGTCGTAGATAATTAATTATTTCACCAAAACGTTGCATGTAGTAAACAGATCATTCTACTCATTGGTTGGAAGTTTGAGTAATTACTATGTCAAAATATGATACATGGGTTCAAATTTATATATTATTTATANGTTTTATGTGTTATTGGTTGGAAAGTATTGTCACAAGGTGATTACTGCACCAAAGTTGTTTCCACACATAATGCCAGCCATAAGCTCCACCTTCATAAAATATATACTTTTCAAAACACTCCGTGAGACCAATCCAGATCTAATTTGTGTAAAGATTTGATTGTTAAACCAAAGGTTTGCAAATATTAGGAATTAAATCCTCCTTCTCACAGGTTCAAAAGAAATGCCATATATTTAATAATATGCAGGGGCTATATCTCTAAAAGCGTTTGTCATAGACTATTATCGTTTACATAAAAGTTTGCAACTGTTTGCCGAATATTGTAAAATTATTTTGTTTGTCCACACGGGTTCATATCCAGACTCCTCTACTCTTGCAGTTGTATCTTGAAAATAATCCGTAGCAGAAGGTGTTTTCTTGCACAGAAAACTTGCAACGATCAAGTAAATTAATGTATTGTTATTTTATATAATAACCAAAGATTTTAAGCCAAAGTATTTTACGCTTGCATTACATCAACACAGGATTGAATACAGATGGTTTAAACTTTGAAATATATAAAAGTTACATAAAATGTTGCAAAGTCAATTTAATTTATATACGGTATATACATTATAAGGGTCAAGGTGTAAAATGGCCAGACATGGCCAATCTCTCGGCCTCAATAAAGTCCTTATTATTATTATTTAAATTGTTATGTAGTTGTGAAAGCTTTTATTGAAAATTTCAACGGGCAGTACAATAGTATTAAAACTAAAAGTCCAGTAGATCACATGTCATTACAGTTGTTGAATATAAACAACTTGATTTTCGTTTTTATAGTTTTTTATACCAAACCATTGACGTCAATGCACGTGAAGTATGTCTAAAACTGTAAACATGTAGGTAGAGGCTCGTTTTGAGAATGTAAAATCCTCTAACATAACAAATAATAAAACTGAACTTAATGTTTTCAAGTCCATTTATACATAAAACAAACACAACATTGTTGATTGTTTCTGGTTATGACATTTTGACATTTTTTTTCACTTTTAGAAATAGAGTTAAAAACATAAACAATAAATGTTTTCTCTTTTACCAGTAATTTAAAATCTGAAAAAGATATACGTAAATGTTATCGACACTTTGTGTACATAAAAAAACAGTCACTTTGTGTGTATTTATTTTAAAGTACTCTTGTAAAACAATAAATTAAATTAAATTCCGATAATTGTGAAGCCCAATAATCTACTATACGTTTGCGAATACTACTTTGTTATTATCCTGATATACTGTTCAAGGAATCAGTTTAAAATATACGTGGAAGTGAAAACTGTTCAACTTTGAACTAACTTTTAGACAATATGAATTTCAGTGAAACATCTCATCACACATACATTTTTGTTTGCACATTTATAACATTCTCAAGGTTACGTGAACATTACACTATTAAAGGTATTGAAAAACGGTATGACACTGTACACGTCCACTGTACTTGATTTTTATACGACGTTTATCATGTAAAATTTGAAGTTTGTAGTCAATTTAATAATTCAACAATGAATAGAATAATTTTTATCTAATGTTCTGAGTGAATGTGAGTAACTGCAGTCTTTAAGTAACCAAACTAAATGGTTTATTCTTGGGTGTAAATTTGTGTTTTAATAGAAGAAACATTTATATATTAAAACATGCATTGCTAAACAATATAATTTTATTATGCTGTACAAGACATCCGTAGGATTACGTCATATTTACTAAACTTTGAGGAACAACGAATGATGATATTAGACCTGCCTTAGACATCGGTCAATAACTTATCTATACAATTGACGTCGAAGCATTGGATATCCAAAATATGCCAATTCAAAATTCAAAACACGCTTAAGGCATATGTTGGACTTATGAAAACCTATCCGATCTTGGGTTTCTAGTAAAAGTTAGAGTACATATTCATACATATCATTAATGACGGACTTTATAACGGTGTTAAAATATTAACACTGATATAAAAGGTTTAGGGATACTAAATAAAACTTGCTGTTTCAGTCCAGATTCTTTAGAACGATGATTACCCCCTGAGGTTGTCACTCCCAAACCAGAATAAAGGCTTATTGTATTTTGGTAGTGTGGAACGTTCCAGGGTGACTGCCATTATTATGGCATGATTTTTCGTAAGAGGTAAAGGCGGAAAGAAATCATTAATGTGTTTTAAGATTGTGTGCCCTAATAATCTAACGTTTTGTTTATACAAATGAAATCAGCACATTTTTAAAGACGTAAAATTTGAATTTACAGCCTTAGCATTTTTATAAAAATTCGACAACGTGCCAATCGATACCAGACATAGTACACCCATTTGAAATTTAAAATAACCGTCATAAAAATCATACTAAATGATACCAGTTTGCCACTTTGAAATACTGTATACTTTTAGAAGAGTAATGTTTTGTTCAGATTTACTCTCTTTGACATTTGAGAGCCAGGAAACTGGTCTTAAAACTATATGTAAATGCTGATTACTTGTTGATCTTAACAACCTAATTTGAATATAGTTATTTTAAGGCGAAAGTTTTGATCTGATACAAGAAACCAGCCGTCATGTCTGATATGTTCTAGTGGGTGCTGTACTGAGTTCTAGATCTGTTTTTTTTTTCATCTCAATTAATTTTTACTAATCATAATAAGAATTACTCGTCATCATTCAGTAACCTATTAGGTATCGACTCAACGTTAACACCACTTAATATTATTATGATCGTCACCATCAGAAGAAAACATGCAACGGTAACAATTTATTTTCTCCTTTTTGTGTGGAAAATGGTAATCTTACATACACTAATTGTAATCACCATATGTATTTACAGACTCAAGCAAAATAAATAAAAATGTAATGCCTTAATATACATATGTATACCATACAAATAATAGGAGTGGTGAATTTTGTTAAATATTAACCTATTAATCACGATATAATATGAAGAGATATGGGTGATAATGCAGCAAATGAAATCGTAACAAATTTAAAGAAATGCGTTACAACATGTTAGCGTATTCGTGATATTTACAAATAAAACCATATTGTGAAATATTTGTGTCTGGCACACTATATAAATAAATTTACCAGCATTTAAAACCTATTTTATTTATGTTTTTCAATACACAGTTTAGTNCTATACTTACACGTATATTGTTTTGAAACCAAGTTGCTAAACTGGTACACTTTTGACAGTAAAATAAATGTAATTTAAATGCCATTTTTGAAATCAGAGCACGTCACTGGGAAATACATCCATTGGTAAATCGAAATTACACTTAATCTGGTTATGTTCAATGGAGGCTGAGAAATGTATTGCGGTTTTTTGTGTCCTTTGACGTATTTGCAAAGCTTGTCCGGATAATTTAAAAATACGAGTTGCGTGAACAGAATATTTATGTGATTACAAACATTGTGTAAAATAATTGTTTAAATNGATATATGTCTTGAAGGTTTAACTAAATACAGTACCAGCATCAATTCTGTCATATCCAAACGAAGCGTAGNGCGAAATTTCGTTTCGCTTAAAACGCAAAATTTCGTTCACTTACCAAGCTACGAAAAATTAAATTCGCTACGTCTTTCAGGCGAAGCCTGAAAGACGTAATAGCGAATTTAATTTTTCGTAGCTTGGTAAGTGAACGAAATTTTGCGTTTTAAGCGAAACGAAATTTCGCGCTACGCTTCGTTTGGATATGACAGAATCGATGCTGGTACTGTACCTTTACGTATTCACAAAACATATGTTCACAATCACATCATTGATGCTTTCAATACTATATCACCTATGTTTTATTTATGAGCACAATTTATATTTNATAGTTTATCTTAAACACAAACTGAAAATTAAAATTAAGCACCTTAAATGTACACCTAAGTGTTTGTGTAGATATACATTTCGAGTGTCTACACGCAACTTGNCAGTACATATATTTCGAGAACATGTTTTACACCATTGAAAGGTGAAGTACCGGTATTATTTAAAAATTGAAAAAATGTGTATATTAACGTAGACGTTACCATTCTGTAATGACGGTGTGTTTGACAATTTCAGTTTTAAATATANGAAAAAGATAGTAACAAGCTTAGAACTGTAGTAAAACACTCGATAATTCTGTCATATAAAGTAAATATAATAATGTCCAGTATGTAAAAATATCGCATTTTTACCTTATCTTTTGAAAAGGAACTTACGCTAAATGTCAATCACGATGGAGTAAAATGCATTATAAGTGAAAAATTATCCATTTCAGAAGTATTGAAACCTTAACAATAACTTGATATATATATTAATTTTCAACTTCTTTTATGCCGAGAGCCTTAAATTAAATTTTCTTCCAAACTAAGAAAATAATTCGGTAAGTTTAGCGTGTAAGAAAGAAAATGAAACAAAATGGCCGACATGCTTGAAACTTACGTTTTGGACTTATATAAAGCTTTCTGTTTTAAAAATGTTTAATGTGAAAACGTCATAGTGTTTAATTTTTTTAAGTATATGAAAATCCACCTTTCCATAAAATTGGAACAACAATGGATGACATATTTTAAAATCCCATTTTCGTGTACTATTGTAAAAACGATTCCAAATATATATTAACAATAAAGTAGGTTCAGCCGTTTAGTAGAAGTTGTATAAAAGTAAAAAGTCAAGCTGCTGAACACAATGACGATAAAAGAGTCTTTTGCTTTTACATAAGGTCATGTAAATGCAGTAAAAAATTACCTCAACCAGANATCATGTCTTCATCAATTATTTAATTATATATTTTTTCATGTTTGAATAAAAGTTCTCTTTCATCTGGTCTCAATTTAACATTCACTAAAGGTTCATGGAATACATTATTAATTAACAATTTCCGATATTCATTTTCACAAACTGCCAGATTGGTTTCCAGCTTCAGAAGTAAATGTGAATTATTAATTGGGTTCGTAATTAGGCCGGAAATTCATTGATTTTGATTTCCGAGTGTCTTGTTTATCAGTAGAGCAGAAATAGATGATTCAAAAATCAAATTACGATTGTTTTAACGAACCTAGAATTTGACAATTATTTCTACCATCCTATCTCTTAAATAGTCCTTGGTGCAGACAATTAGATTCAAACCAAATGACAAAGTACATGGATGCCTCGAGTATATTGTGTTTNATAAGATAACTAAATGAGAATCGTGATTTGTAATCGCAGATGAAAATCAAATAAAGTCTTAAAAAATCGATACCTAACCTAACTATAGGACATTAAAACCTAGAAGAGAAGAGTTATGCGATTACTGGCAAGCAAACATTCTAAAACAAACACATTCATCTATCTCGCTGACAGAATTATGACTGCAGTCTCTGCACTACAAAACAAATATCGCATTTATGGTACCTACAAAAAATTTAAACAGGATTTAATACGACAAATTTTTGTTTAAAATTCTGATTAACAATATCACACAACAAGTTAATATAATAATAAAACAATGAACTAAAATTTCTGAACCTTTCTTGTTGTTCGTTTGGTTATTTCAAGACCAAATGAGTTGGGTTTCACAGGTTACCTTCCTGTATATGTATAATTTTAATTAGTTCTAATTCACAACTTGGAACTTCCTTGATTGAAAAGGTAATGTTGGAAANGTAATTGAAGATGCTNTTATAAACTGTTTGTAACAGTTAATTGATACAAATAAACATTGTCAGAATAATGAAGTTTACAATAAANTGTTCAAGTTGNCCTAGGAACTTCANTGACTGGAGAAGACCAGATTATTGCACATTGAGCATTTACTGATATTTACATGTAGCAGAACGTTTNATCTATATTACTAACATTGATTTTTCTTGTTATTTAAGATCACTTTAAATTATAATGAAAACAAAGTTAAGTGTATCTTAATACATGAGTTTTAGAACAATTTTATCTGGATTTTTTTCAGTGCTAAAATTATGTAGGTACCGTATGTAAAAGTAAACATTTGTTCGTATATTTTCATGTATTCATTTTAGTACTAGAAAAATATCCACGTAAAAATAAAAGAAACTTAATGTATTAAAAACACACACAACTATGTTTTTATTTTAATTGAAAGTGGTCTTAGATAACAAGAAAATAAATTTGTTCACATGTGAAGGCCAATAACCAACTATNAAATATTAACAAATTACACCCCTGCTTTGACTCGTTTAATTATTAACTCAAGGAACGCAATTGCTCCATTAGCGCACCACTTCGGGTCCACATTGGCAGACGTGGGTTCACGCTTGCAAATTATGTAGCTGAACTATAAATTACTAATATTGATTCACATTTACTGCACCATTTACTCAATATTTTTACAATTCATGCTATACATAACGTCTATCACATATTGTCAGTAATATTGTTGACAAAGTCGGATTATAATTTCTCGCCTTTGGTGCATTAGTGTTTAAGAAATGGTGTTCAACATTAAAAACTCNAATTTACATGTAAATCAGTTATTATAATTATAGATCTCCACAATTTAAATTACGAATTGTCCTTACGTTTATCGTTGCCATAACGGCTAGAAATGCAGGTTTTTACTTTCAATGTATTATTTTATTTAAGGTTAACTATTAATTGGTAAACCGTAAATCGTAGTTATTCTTACAGGTGTTTTATTGTAGGTCTGTCACCTTGAGCTCACTATAATACACATTCCACTTCAATCCTATAGCCAAATTCAAATACTCTACTATGTACAGTTGAACATGCAGTTTTAACCCATTAGATGTGGAATCCATGCTCTGCAAAAGCATTGGATGACCGTAATACATTTAGCCGTGTATTGGGAACTATATTCCTTTTATCCTCTTTGAAGTTTACGTACTTTTTAAAATATGACATAACATACGTGAGATCACCCTGAATTATGTAAATTAGAAAATCGGACATTTCTTAGTGATATACATTGAAATAATCGGGCTATTATTTGAAGCCGTTACTAGAATACTGTAACTCNGTTCGTGTGGATCAAAACGATCGATACTGGTATTAGAAAGTTTGCTATTACCGAATGAGATCAGTGCATGCGCTAACTTTGATAAGGATATACGTATTTATTAACTTAGTAT
>KZ874186.1:20814-31889 GCA_003456935.1 Machilis hrabei
TATATGTTTTTCTCTTCATTATCAAACTTTCGATTCCAGAACAGATTCTCTACCCATGTAGTAATTTGTGTGTTTGAATGTAGGCTACACTTAAGTGTTAAATTAATAATATTTTTGTTATTGTTGTGTTTGTTTGGTAAGTTGAGGGGGCTATCTTTTGAATAGGGGGGCTTGAGCCCCTGTAAAAAAGGCCTAGTGACGCCCCTGGTGTGTTGTTCCTAGAATTAAGTTCACCATCATTAATCACAATAAACATTGATTGTTTCATCATCCCTAATGACCCATTGTGTGTCAACAGGACGTAAAATACCATATCAACATTGTTTTCATCACTTGTGAAAAAGACTGCAATAATAGCACTGAAACTTTGTTGGGAGAAAAGGGGGGACAAGTGCTTTCCACATGAGTGATCTTATGAAAATAAGAACTACATTTCATAATCATACTTGAAAGCAAAATAATCACGATATAAGAAATATTGTTGGGGAAATAAAAGTTCAGTGTGTATTGAAATAGGAATCGCATAGCACTAGTACCAACGACTTTTAAAACTAGTGATGTTTCCAGTTGAGTGTCGTGTCTATTTTAGTAATGTGTTGTTATCTCAATTAACGTATATTTTTAATGATTGAAAGCAATGAATACTCACAGTTGAAGAAATCTCGCTTTTTTTATTATTTTAGAAAATATTTCCCCCAAAATTATTGCGTACTTGATTAAATAGTCAGTTTCAACGTATGTGTGGAACTAAATATCGAGTTTAAAAAATGTCTAAACACATCGATGTCGAGTTTCGATGCTTTCAAATTTCGAAAATGTTTGCAAATATCAGTTTCCAGTTTTGAAACTCGAAATTTTTAAAATCCTATATTGATATTGAAATTCGAAAGTGTTGAAACTCAATATTGATATATCAGTCACATTTAGATATCATACACATATTGAANTTTTATATTTGAAAGCCGTTNTCACATAGCCGAAGTTATGACCTAACATGAATGGCTTTTTAGTGGACAATTCTGTCAGTGTAAANGCTCCACATTTGGTAGTACAACAATGGGCAGTAAACCCTTGTCTGTTTAGTTGCTTAATGACAAAAAAGCATCCTCATATGAAGCAAATATACTTATATTTGAATGATAAATACACATATGTACTTGTGTCACCCTCCCTAAAAAAAATGGAATGGAACGATTCCAGTGTATGCTTACCAAGATGAGCGCACTGTTGTGAAAACTGTTTGTAAGTATGATCATATAAGCATTACAACCAAAAGAATGTAAAATAAATTACAACGTGTACTGTATTATAGGCTATTACACTTATTACAATGTAATGGTATGTTATTTTGTAGAATGATCTATGCATTGCTTTTTTTTTCCTGTAGTGCTAATTTTGTAAGAGCTTTGCATTCTGACAATCCTTGTCTTTCTTTGCTTAGGTATGCCTAGGATTAGGTATTATTATTGTGGTAAGTTATCTGTGTATGTGGATAAAAGCTATGTCCTTTCTTTGTAATANGTGTTAGCTTCAATTGAATGATTTTGGGGGAAGGTGCTGTAAATTTGGCATCCCTGTATGGAAGAATTAGTGATTTTGGCTGCATGTTGGTGCAAACACCACAGATAATGTTTCTGTTGTTTGGAAAGTGCGATCCACTTTATACAAAATATCCGGGAGACATCCATGTGTTGATTCACGAGACACCGATTGTGCCCCCCAGACTTAGAATTTGGTNTGATTTCTGGACAGTATTTGAATATGGCTTAAATAAACAACATTGCCCTTAATTTTAATGTGAAGCTTTCATGGCCATTGTTTTGGGGGATGTTTGGTCACATTTCAGTGGCTGTCNCACAAAAATGTCAAAACTGTCGAGTTTTTTGTCACTGATTTTATAATTGCACTCAGNTGTGTTGTTATGATACCTATCAGTTATCTCAGTATTTTTGCTACAAGTGTATCACTTTTCTTAAGTTAGCTTTCATTTAATTTATCTGCCTCAGATGTTTTGTGGTTTTCAAGCACCAGCTTCCACAATGTCGATAACTGGNATTCATCTTCACAATTACAATTTGAGAGGAGACATGCCCTCTGAAACTGAACCTTGCAACAGCTTTGTGATCTGGCTAGGATAATAATCTGTATGCACTCTTTACACAAAGCCATTTCAGAATGGCATCTAACAAATAGTCCCTAAGTACGGAGACTTTTGAGTCGCCCTTTATTTTAAATAGCTATGAATTAATATTTTTTAAATATATCAGTGCCCATGGATCACCTTGGATATTTTGTGAAATTTGAAAAATATAGTCTGGGACATTTAAAAAGTAATTTTTGCTTGCANTGTGGTGAATGTAAAGTTGTGATGCAAAGTGGGTAGGTTTGCTTATTGCCATTTCCCTAATATTTACATTATAATTAGTCATAAAAACTGGTTATTCTCATATTATTTCTTTTTAAAATGCAAGTACAAGAATTATTTGTTAGGCTTGCTCGTCATTGAAGCAGAAGGCTTGGTATTTTATTTGGTAATTCTGCCATATGCAGTTGTAGTTTTTGTAAACTATATATTTTGTATCAAATAGCAATGTGTTTTTGCTTGTAGTAAAATGCTGATTCTGGGATAATATGTTACTAATATATACAGTAGAACGTCAAAAATCCGAACGTCAAAAATCCAAACGCAAAAAATCCGAACGTCAAAAATCCGAACGCACTCCCATGAAACGATAAACAACAAACAGGTTTTTCAGTCGGGGAGGCGGGGCCTTGCGGTGTATTTTTCAGAAGTTCGTTCAATTTTCTTTGTTTAATTATGTTACATACATGTTGTATAACCACTTTATTTGATTAAATGGCATACTATTTTCCTAAACGGTACTTTCTTGGTTATTTTCGAAAATCCGAACAATTTGAAAATCCGAACTACCTATGGTTCCAATTAGTTCGGATTTTTGACGTTCTACTGTAAACTAAAAAGGAAGAGGCAACCAATTGACCACAAAGATAATTAATGAAAAATGTATTTTGAAGTCAAACAGAGTAGTATAAGTGAAGTTATTTTATACACTATGCAACCAATTTCAAACTACGTGGGTTGTTCAGTAGGTAATGGCTGGTTGGCCAATAATAATAATAAAAAGGTAATGACTCAAACACAATTTTATTACAGCCTAAACTCAACTATTACATTAATTTACTTTTCTTTGTAGCCCCCTCCAGAATTGAGGCACTTATATACTGGGTCACCAGCTTTCGTAACCTCTTGCCATACTAGGTTGGCACCTGTAAGTTCAACCAGTGCTCCACCGTTGATTTGAGCTTGACTTCATGAAGGTATATGAGGCCAAGCAGTTTTTTAGATAAATAAACAAGTGATAGTTGCCCTCAGTGACTATCATTTTTTTTATCCTCGCTTAGAAAAACTTCCTGGCCTCGTGGAACTTCACGGACAATGATGAGCTCAAATCAACAGCAGTGACCTTGTACGACGAGGAGATACAAAAGCTGGTCATCCGCTAAGATAAGTGCCTAGATTTCACGGGCAACTACATAAACAAGTAAACTAAAGTAATCTTTAAGGTTTGGGCAACAATACAATATTTTTTGAGTTAACACTCTTTCTATTTTCTGATCTTCCCTTACTTTCCAAATGACCCTTGCATTCATATATATTGTCCTCTTTAGTTGCTATACTGGTAGATAATAGAGAATGCTAGCCTGATGACATTCATGGTATCAGATCTGTAATTATTTTAAATTAGTTATCAAGGATGCAAACATTTGTTGGGAAAGTATAACAAAATGCAGTATGATAATATTAACCAAGGTAAAAAAATAATATTTTATAAGTTTCTCTTTATTCTTCCTATNTAAATGTCATCAACCTAAATATATATACAAAGTATCTACTAATTAAAGTATAAGGTGTGGTACAATGAAAAGGTGATGAGCGTCCGTGACGACAATACACATAACCGTTAGAAGTAATTGTCATGAGCGATCTCACTGTTGCAGAAGCTGTTCACAAAGAAGGCCTTGGGCTGTGAGAGCAGCTAATACGTCACACTGTTCTTGACATCAGTGTCCAATGCAAACCATTGACCAGTCAGATGTTTTATGAGCAGCTCAAACAAATAATAATCACAAGGTAATAGCCTGATACGTCCAGGCTATACGGTGGATGTTCCAGTACTTTCCAGTGGAATTTGATAAGAGCGGTTGTTTCGTTGCATACGTGTGGACGGGCATTTTCGTGCATCAATACAACACCAGAGCTTAACAACCCTGGATGTTTGTTCTTGATCGCTTTAGCAGTCGTTGCAGTGTCCGACAGTACGTCGCACTGATGACGGGGGATCTGTGCTCTGAGACCTCGGTCAGCAATGGTCCTTGTTATCAAAAAAGATGGTTAAGAAGACGTTCCCTGTCATAGGTGTGGCTTTGAAATTCTTTAGCAGGGAAGATGCTGGATGCTTCCATTGCATGCTTGACTGCTTTGTTTCTGGTTCAAAATGATGGCACCAGCTTTCANNTTATGCCACTATCCTCTTAAGAAACGTCAGGTCATTTTGATTNGGCGGCAAATGTTGAAGTGATGGGCACGTTCACGGATACTTTTGTGCATCCAATAACATCTTCGGTATCCATTGATCACACACTTTTCTGTATCCCAGTCTTTCATGCACAATCGTCCAAATGGTCCTGTGCCTGCCACCAAGTGCAAGTTCCACAGACCGTCTGGTGGCACAAGATCTGCTTTCACAAGTCCATCTACCTGTTCAATGAGTTCGGGAGTGATCACGATGTTTGACCGGGTCGAGCATCATCCACCAAGCTTTCAGACTTTCCCAGAACCGCACCGACCACTCGTGGAGTGTTTTCCGTGAAGAACAATCTTCACCATAAATGGCAACCATCCTACGATGAATGTCAATTGTCTAGGAAACGTATCATCGCTCGTTGTTCTTCGTCAGACTAATTTTCCAGTCGAAACACCACTTATCAATTTAACAAGTTAACTGGACGGTAACAAAATTGACTGCTCGTTATCAATGTCGCGTATGTAGCAACATCAAATATGCATAACAGGCTTTTTGCTATCATGGCGGGGGTGGTTACTACAACCCTCATCACCTTTTCATTTGACCACACCGTATATAACTGAAACTCCACAGACTGGACTCACATGAGATTTGAACCTCAGATCTCAGCTGCTGAAGTCTAAATTTTATTTCACAGCATTAGTGACACGTTTCACTGGTATTGAAGTTAAACTTGGTAGTTGCTGTAAAAAACTATGTTTGAGTGTTTATATTCCAAAAATGGCTGTTACACCTTACTGTCAAATTCTGTATTAGTTAAAACTGCTACTTTCATTAGGTGGTTTACTGCTCGAAAATATCTAAGGCTAGAACACATTCTCAGAAGAAACACTTCAATGTTAAAATTTACTTCTTGTGTACCACAACATTAAGAAAAAAAAAATGGATCATGATTACTGGAAATGTGTATCGTGTTACTCAAGGTTGTTAATTTGTTCTTTCAGAATTTTGTGTGTCTCTTTTTTAATGAGTTTACCTTTTTATCATGCCTTGCAAAGTCTTACATTTTTACTGAATACAAAGCTTAACAGTTTATTATTTCTTTTGGATGCGGATTTTTGGTGATGCTAGAATTATTCTAATTACCATTTTTGTAGTTTTTTCATAATCTTAGTTCAGAATATCCTTTCAAATAAACAGAAATGTAATGTGTGATTAAAAACTGTTTAAAAAAACGTGTATTTGTAATGGATGATTCGGGCTTTACATCCTTTTTTTTAACAAAACAAAAAAGATAAAACCATTATTTTGCTAATCTGTTAACTAGGGCTGAATTTTCTAGAAAGCTATATTGTCTATAGGGAGCCCACAAGTCTTGGTGAATATTTTTATTTAAATTTTCAAAATACTGGAGATACAAAAACAGTAGTTACAGACAGTCTGTCAAATAAGGTAGTACTTACACTTGACTCATTGGAAATGGTGAANAGTTTAAGGAGTGACATTGTGAGGAGAGAGCAGTCATAATGGAGAAAGGACTTACTCTGTGCCTTTAGATTTGATGTTGATCCAACAGCTTTTTGAAGAAATGAATTTTGCATTACGATGTCCACGACACCATTTGTTTAAATTTTGATACTGTTTTTTGTAACTTATAAAAAAAAATGTAGTATAGAAATTACTAATTGTATCAAAGAAGGCATTTTTATTCATAATTAACCTTTTGAAAATGAAAATGTTACTCCTGGCAGTGGACTCGTTTGTATAAGCCATCCCGATTGGTTTCAACCTCTTTTGCTTTTTGTTTTTAAAAAGTTGTACAACATGTCTCGGACACCCTGTACAGATATTAAATTGATAACTGCATGTTAGGTTAAAGTAAGATTGTAATCTTTAAAAAAAAGTCTTCTTACCTTCGATTAATTATTCAAATCAAGTAGAGTAATGGTGTCGTTCAAGGTTTTCTGAAATATGTATTAATATTATTTTACCCAGTGCGTGCATTTTTATTATTTTTGAACATAGTAAATGATACTTAGTGTTGTTTTTTTTCCTCTTATTTTTGGCATGACAAAATGGGTAGGAAATGAGGAGACCACACTTTAAATGTAGTTTAATTTTAGAAAACCATATATCAAAATCAACCCATACATTGCAATATAGTTAAAAAAAATTGTCGGACTTGTAAGATTAATATAAATTTGTTTACATTTTTATTTGTCAAATGTGTCCTTTGTCTGGAATATAATGTAGGCTCTACAGACCCCGAGTGGACATTTTGTGCCTGTAACAGTGCTAATAATTATATTTTCTGAGTACTAAAATCTGTGCAACTCTAATCATACCATGTTACTGTTCAGAAAAATATGTTTTTTCCTCAATATTAAGGGGTATGTTTTGAAATTTAGAAAACTGAATACAGACTCGCTCTTGCNACATAGATAATTATTCTGTAAATATTTCGTTCTACCTTTAACTGTATATTAATATACTTTTATCCTTTGTTTCAGCAGCAGGCGACCCAAACGCGTGGCGTCTCGGCCGCATTGAAGAGACTGATCACGAAACGCCGGTATGAGGACGGCCTTTTGGGAGTGCTGCTGGCTTTGTTATTTTTCGGTGTCATCTTTCCCATATCACGAGACCAGCAGGGTTTATTCATTACCTGATCCTCACTAGCAAAGCATTTGGTGCTACCAAATCGGATTACCTGTTACAGAATGCATTTAGGGAATGCGTGCGTGCGTGCTGTCGTATAGTCGGATGTTTGGTGAAAATGCATCTCTAACACATTATTTTTATTGAATGAGTGATCTAATTACGAAGTGATTCCACATCTTTTAAAGGAACAGTGGAAGGAGCAATATAATTGTTAGTTACCGCTCGTTAACGATGGTACGCATGGATAATGTGATGACAAATATTAAAATANACCACGTTTTTGTCTGACTTGCTTGGGCTTGTATAGTTTTATTTTTTTATTGTGCTTCTATTGTAACAATGTCTTTTTAGCAGCACATTTGCCAAGTTTTTGAAAAGCCCCGTTGGTGTGTACCCAACGTCGGAGAGTTTTAAACGTGTCGAAGTTGTTCTATTGTTAATGCTGTGTGGTACCAATACCGTTTTAATGTGGTGCTTGTTTAATCTGACTTTTATTTGTCCGTCTTCTACTGAAGTAACATCTCTGATTTGGTTTCTTGTCACTTTCTGCTGTGATAAACGTGTTTTATTTATTAGCTATTTTTATCTCCCGAGATTTATACACGTCAGTTTTCTTAATTGGTTAGAAGACTGACTCGACTTTTGAATGTTCCTGGATCTGAATACTACTGCAGTGATACTGGCCTTAAATACTCTAACACAAGTCTGCTTTTGCACATTGTCGAGGCAGTTATGGGTGTACCCTGATGTCATTCCTGAATACTTCGTTTGAAATGTAGCATGTGGTTGATTCACAATTCGGCAAACATCTTGAATGCAGTGTGAACTTCATTGAGAACTGAAGTTTTTAGGTCCTAATATTTATTCTAGTGATGTTTCCTAACTGTTATTTTACTGTGTGCTGCCCGGCGCTAGAATAAAGTTTACCGATGTTGTAACAGTATTTTGTGAACTTGGAATTGTATTGGTACAAATGACAAATACATCTTGTTGTCTACTTTCCACAGTACCTGTCTAGCTCTGTGCATTTTTCTCAAAAATAGTAGTACAAGTTGAAACCTTTTGAGGTAACTCATGTTTTAGTTGGCTAATTTTTTTTAGGAGGCAGAAGGACTCGGTAAACAAGGTTAAAATAAAAATTGTTCATGATATTTTTAATAAGCAAATAAATACTGTGTTACTTTCTGGAACTAAGCCATGTATATTAAAAATTTCATTCTGTGTTTTGTTTTGTTAACACTTTGGCAAGCTGACATCCATGAATGACACCTAATGTTTTATGTTATGTGGAAATTTAATACAAGTATTAGACAANATGAAAAGTAAAATATGAATGAATATCTATGTAAGAATAAGTATGACGCACATCATTTGAACCGTCTAGTAAGTTGCATTCTGGACACATTCATTGTGTTGTAATTTGTGCCATTTGGATTATTTTAGAATACTCAAACTTGCAGGTATATGCCCTAATTTCAATTTTTTTTGCAAGGTTTCTGCTAGGATGAGTGTATATTTGTTTAGTACTAACACATGTACCAAGATGTACGCACAACAACGTACACAAACAAATAAGTGTACGGTAGTAGAATCAGAGTTGTGTTGCATTGTAGGTAAGCGACGAGACCATGAGAATCTGAATTATGCCGACACCGGTACCAACCAATTGCTGTCTTAACTTTAACCTCTACCTTTGTAAACACAAATGTGCAGACTATACACCAAGTCATTAACTTTTAGGTGCATAAGTCGTAAAACTATATTGTCAGCAGTGCTCAGTTAATGGTCAAGAATCGTAGCAATATTGATTTGTTATCAAATCAAGACGCACGCAGAAAAGACTATCAAACACGATCTAGAAATAATTNTCCCTTGTCCTTGCTGGCTGTGCATGTACACTTGTGAATTATAAAACGGATGCCCATCAATGAAGTTTAAATAAAACATTTCACTTTTTTTATTATTTGACAACTGATTTGCTAATATCGCTAATATAACAATGTTTTAATTCAAAAGGTTTATTAGCAATTAATTCTGAAGAAAACAAATGTAAAAAGCCCACATCTGAGAAAGCAACGTCCTCTCAACATAAAACATTAGGTACGTAGGTTGTTTGACAAGATAAATGGCACATAGATGGCAGCACTCCAATACTTGGTATGCATGTTAACTAGCCAACTACACCACTGTCTTTAAATGACCAATCCAGTGTCATAATGATATAAAACACCACATAATCTAGCTACAAGAAGTGTGTTAATTAAAGTGATCTCATTTCCTGTTATTATATTATTGAATATTGAAAAAGGCTAACTGAATATTGGGATATCTAATTCAATGCCAATTAAATACCTCTGCTAAAATTACTTCGATTTTATGTTAACATACAGTATCTGTGTTGGATTCCAACACTAAACTTATTTCACAAGAAAAAATCGTTCATAGAAACTCAAATAAATTAACAGCTGTTATTTAATCATAAAAAATTTATTTATTGCAATAAAATATGATCATAAATTAGTTAATGAAACACAGAAAAAGCTGCGAGAACTACACAAGCAAGACTTCTGAAGCCAGTTCCTCAATGGCGAGGTGGTAAGGCGCGGGCGGCACGACGCAATAATCATTGGATAAAATATATTTTATCCAGTTAGCATTGGCCAGTCAGAGCGCAGCGCCGCCCGCACCTGGCTACGCCTCGTCGTCGAGGAACTAGCTTGATACAGCTTAACTCTTTGAAATGTATTCATTCTGTTCAAGCTGTCACAGGCATCCGAAAGCCACGTGCGAACCTCGACATGTCCACCTCTGGTATAGGCTATAACAGTACAGAAACAAGAAAGGAGAATACCATTAACACACATGTATTTATAGTACTTTCAGTAATATAGCTTTCATTTTCTTCCTGTGTTTGTGAAACTATTAGTGAGAAACAAGTCAATTTTTTACTTATATTTCGAGCAAATGTACTTACTGGTTCAGTGACAAATACAGAGCTTGTGCATATATACACAACTAATTACTGCTACTGTTTCTATAAATGGTGTGTTTGGATTAACATTTTATACCTAAGCAAAAATGCAAACATATTAACAAAATTATTATGAAGTAATAATACAGTTTGAAATCATTACATACCAATAGCTTTTATGNAACTCACAGGAACATTTTAATTTTTATATTACATACACTCTTTTACAACATGTAAACATAAAATATTGTTGATAATGTACAACTGTTACTTAAAGTGCTATTGATTGTAATATTTACTGTCTGAAGATGTAAATAAATCCCTTTTGAAGTATTCCTATTATATGTGTGTACTTATTTTCGATCCTTTATTTTCCTTTTTAATCTGAATGTTTTTAACAACAATTGATTTAGTGGGACATTAATTATCCACTTGATACGTTTCCAGAGATATTTCTACTCTAGTCATATGCCAGAGGTGGCCAACTATACATTTGCAAGCCACACGTATACTACAAGGGTTGTATTTTTTGTTTTGTGTCCGATCTAATTGTGTTACTGGTTTNGATAATAATTTTTTCATTTAAAAAAATACAACAAAACTGATGCTCCTATCTAATATAAGAACATCCTGAGAAAGCCAACTAGATAATCAGGGGTGGAAACTACTCAAAGGGTCAAAATTACTGACCAGTTTAATTAGAGCCAAAAATTAGCATTTTAAAAGTACATTAAAAAAAAACATATGCAGGGTGTTTGTAAAGTTCCACACCCTCCTCATTCTTTCTCTCTTTCGTACTCGTTCACCAATCGCTGCATAAGGAAAATTAATTTTTCTAACACGTATCCCTCAAAATACAGCAACGAAAAGTAAAACAAATATCACACATTGCAGTC
>KZ874197.1:22820-36758 GCA_003456935.1 Machilis hrabei
GTGGCCAGAAATATGATTATGTGTCAAAAAACCAAATACCTCATGCAATTATTTGTAAGTTTTAAGTTTAGAAAGCAGAACTTTAAAATTAGATGGCAGGACCTGTACTTATTTCACCCAAGTAGCTAACTAATTTTTGTTTTAAAATATCTTTACAGATGCAGGTTATAATAAGAGAACTGAGTCACGGTAATTTGAAATCAATTTTCCTTTTTTTAAATGTTGGCCTCTTGTAAGGACTTGCCTTCTTTAATAAAAGCATTGCAAATATGTTTTGCAAATTCGCGGTGTTATAAGCACATCATACTTTCCAGAAACTCCGTATGTACAGGGTGTCCAAAAAATACTCGGCAAAACTTCGGGAATAGATTCCTCATATGTAGAGAGTAAAAATAATGTATATCAAGATGGGTCGGGAAATGCTTAGTTTCTTAGTTATTGTTTGATCGTCGAGGAGCCAATGTATGACATAGTCAATGTAATCAAATCCACATTCTTGTTAAACGCCTACACAAATCGTGTCACATAAGTCAACAAATGAAGAAAAAAGAGTAGAGACGTACAGAGATACAAAAATTGGTACTCACCATCATACACCATAAGCTTCCGAAATCGAAAGATTGACAAAAATTAGAAAGGAAGGAAATTAAAAGATATTCACATTACCTTGCAGAAATTGTTCAAAATGTGCACCTCCTGCTCTAATACAGGCTTCAGCTCGCCGAATCCTGGCATACGGCGAATTGTCTCTCAGTTATTCCTTGTTTGGTTGCGGAGAGTTTCTAAATCATCCACTGCAGACGAATACACCAAAGATTTTAATTGACCCCACAGATAGAAGTACAAGGGGTTTAAATCGGGCGAGCGTGGAGGACATTTTATTACACAAATCGTGTCACATAAGGAACAAATGAGGAAAAAGAGTAGGCTACAACTGAAAAAACAAAACAATTAACGCGTAATAACATGTCCAAATGTTTTTGTTTTATCTTTTTTCCTCGTTTGTTTATTTATGTGACACGATTTGTGTAGGCGTTTAACAAGAGTATGGATTTGATTGCATTACTACGTGATATATTGGCTCCTCAACGATCTTACAATAACTCAGAAACTAAGCATTTCCCGACCCATCTTGATATAAATTATTTTTACTCTCTACATATGAGGAATATATTCCCGAAGATTTTCCGTGTACTTAAACCCTACGTTGAAATAAACTTAATTTGATCAGTGACTGTTATACGCCAGGCGCTCCAACGTTAGAACTGTATGGCGACTGAGCTGGATTAAATATACGTTTTTTTTATTCAGTAATAGCATTTAGGAAACAATCCTGACATTCCCCAAATAAAAACTCAAGTTTTAACTAACATAAAATTACCGATTTCTTCCTGTAATTTATTCCCTGCTTAAAACCATTTGTATACTAAATTTAATTTTAAAATTATTCAGTGTATATCACCAACGACTATTTTTTATTCTATACAATATTTCCACGATGAGCTAATATTTAACTGTGGTTCATGCTTTTTTAGAGTACGTAACGGATATTGTAGCTGAGTCCCTCCTAAGCGTTTGTCAGTACAGTTCAGTTATATGCCCACGTTCACCTGTGCCCTACACATTTGACATTTAATATTGATCTGTTTCTATTGTTGATTAATCTGAGGTATATTTACGACAACATAAAATCCACAGAATTCATTTTCAGAATAAAACTGATTTTTATTTTATTACAGAAGCGAATTCTAAGGCCACAAAAGAAATCAAAGGTGAGATCGATCTGGGTATCCAGTACCATTTCACAATGGAAACCCACACTTGTGTGTGTGTACCAACTGAGGATGGTATAAATGTCTACCCAGCCACCCAGTGGATGGACCAGATTCAAAATGTTGTTGCGCAGGTTCTAGGGATGAAGCAAGACTCGTGAGTAACATAACATTAAACGTATCTTAATAATGTGTTTAACTATAGTTGCTATGTTGTATTAAAACAAAAATTATAATATTATATGTATCAGCCTATAAGATACAATACACATGATTAATAAGCTACATTGTAGAATGAAATAATATATTATTTTGATCATATACAAATTTGGGTCTAGTTTCTTACTCTCCCTCTCTGTGTTTACCATATTTAAAACGTTTCTAACCCTAATATGAAATTTAGTGTAACCCATTCACGAAGTGGTTTGCACTGCCCAAGCCAGTCATATTAGTTATGGATAGAGTACCGAAAAGTGTTCGGCTGAAAATGGATACGTTTGTACGTAGTGAAACACAGATAAACCACTCAGATATATTGAGACTAGCTAACTACACTAGTGTCCAAAAGTTAAGCATAATCAAGATATGATAAAATATGTTGGTAAAGACATGTCAGAATGGCACCAAACATGGTAAAAAGGAATCACAGGAGATGTGGTATACACCAGAGTACCAAAAATCAAAGTAACAAAGTTTTATTATGGCAAAGATACAAATTTGAAAAGACTTACCAAATCTTAATATCACTTCTACAACAACAGGGCGGTTAATATGGAGTGTAGTTACCCCTAACGGCCATTCAGGCCTCACAGCGACGTAGCATGCTCTCTACGAGGTGGTTCAAGAGCTCTGCTGGCAGCAGGCCCCATTCCTCACGAAGAGCAGTGCAGAGGTCTGGAATTGTCGTTAGTGGCAGCTGACGGGCTACAAATCGTCTCCATAATGCATCACAGACATACTCTATAGGGTTCATATCCGGAGACCTTGCTAGCCAGTCCATGCGGTGGATATCTTCACCTTGAAAAAATTCGTCCACCAGGTTGGCTCGATGCAGACGTGTATTATCATCCATGAAGATGAAATGTGGACCGACTGCACCTCTGAAAAGTCGCACATGCGCTTGCAGTAAGTACCTCGTCTCTGTACCTCTGGGCATTAACGGTACCATGAGTGAAGACGTGCAGCTCCGTACGCCCATTGAACATGATGCCTGCCCACACCATTACGCCACGACCACCAAACTGGGCCCTTTCCACGATGTTGCTGGGATTGTACCGGCTTCCACGTTCTCTCCAGACTATTATGCGACGGGAATCGTTTTCCAAACTGAATCTGACTCACCTGTGAAGAGCACGTTCCTCCATTCATTCAGGGTCCAATTTCGATGGTGCTAACTCCATCGTAAACTGGCCCTTGGGAGAGTGGGACACACATTGCTGGCTGGACGTCTGGCATAGAGACCGGCTGACGTGAGCCTCCGGTACACAGTTTGCCAAGAAACTCTAACTCCTGACGCGCGTGCAAGCTCTGAGGACAGTTGATGTCCAGGCATCATCCGATTTCGCCGTGCAGTTAAGGACAGATATCAGTCCTATTGCGGAGTTGTTACTCTTTGGCAACCTTGTACTGGCCTACGACGAACATCTCCTGCGTCTTGAAAAAGTCACCAAAGCCTGGATGTTGGCGGTACGTCGTGGTGATGCAGTAAGGTGAGTTACACTCATTGATAACGAGTTACGGTGATCGCTCACCTGTCCCTTTCCCTATATCTGTTTTTCTGATTATGCGTGGCTTTTGGACACTAGTGTACTTCAGTAATAGACCTCAAACACAAATTTTGGGAGATTTTTTGTCCTTTCGTACTATCTGCTTTAGTTACGACAGACCAGTTACGTTGACTGCGGGGTAAGATGTAGATGTAAATTGGGAGAATAATGGTAGAGTTGTGCAATTACAGCAGCATATATCTATTAAGGATTTTATTAGTTAGCCAAGTAATTAAATCGCAATGCAAATATAAAAACATATTGTGTATAATTATTTTTACTTTTTACGATATTTCGGAGAACGTAATAATTTATCAAAATAACTTTAAGACAAATATTTTCTTGGTTCAGATATGTTTATCTTGTTGCTCGAACAGAGTGTATGTTGAGGTGCGCCGTGTAGGAGGAAGCTACGGTGGGAAAATAGCTCGCAGTGGGCAGGCTGCGGGAGGATGTGCATTGGCTGCATACTTATTGAACAGGCCTGTGCGTCTTGTCATGGATCTGCAATCAAATATGGAAGTCGTCGGAAAACGGATGCCATATTTTGTCAAGTACGAGGTGAGGCTTTTTAAGTATACTTGTATATTTATCACAGTGATCTATGTTCCGACAGAAAGGAATACAAACAATATACACAAATAATTTTTGACCCCCTAGGTGAGCGTTGACGATTCAGGAATGTTTCAAAAGGTGAAATGTGATTACTATGCAGGCTCAGGCTGCTCATTTAATGAAGCCTATGTTTTCTTCGTGGGACCAGCGGCACAGAACTGCTACAATGCTTCAGCGTGGAACGTGGATGCAAAACCAGTAAAAATGAACACTGCCAGTAACACATATTGCAGAGGTCCAGGTAAATAAAATGATTAGCAAAGTTGGGGAAGATATTAGGAATACAAACTGTTCAAAGAAAACACGCTTTTTTAAGCAGTGTTTCCAGTTTAAAGAGTTAAAATAAGATTGCATGTTCAGAAGAGGTTCAACAACGGATTCAGTGAAACGCGCACTGAGAGTTAAAAATATCGACATAGATAGATAATAATAAAAAAAGTCTATGCAGATCCTCACCTACAAAGTCAACAGAGGGTGATGTTACGCTTTTAGTTGATGGATTAAGCTGGAAATGTCATTAAAATGTGAAACAAGTAAAGCGAGAAGTGGTGCAAAAATAATGTCGCTCTGGAATATAAACTTTTTCAGAAATAGCGATTTTACATGAATTTGAAAAAACGTACAGGTCACCCATCGCCACATTTGTCGTCTATCACATATGGTGTTTACCCTTACAATTGATGACTAACGGTATCTAATCTCTCGATTCATTAGTTGGTTGCTCATGTTTTTTATCTTTCAAGTTAAAAGTAATGTGTATGATGCACGTTTACCACTCTAGGTAAGTTTGTACGTTCTGAAAGAACAAACGCACCTTTGAAGTTTGTGATAGATGAAAACTCGTTTCATTTGGACTGCCGATTATTGTGATACAAGAATATACGTTTTTTACATAACCTTAACCAAACTCTATTCCTCAGTTTTAATAGAGATGATTCTGATAAGTTAATTATTATACAGTATGTATTTTATCATTATAAATTTCCGAGAATGTTTGAATTTCTTGTGGCGATGGAACATACAACGTGTTGCATATGAAAATAATTGAATAAATACAAAGTTTGAGACTGTCCTGACTCCACGGTAAATACAACTATATTTTAAAATAAACAATGTTTAATCTTGTTGTGAGGAAAAAAACGGAACGCTTAAAAGACAAGATGCAGAGCACCTTATAGTCTACGATGCTAACTAAATAAAGTAAAAGAATATACGCTGCACCCAAGCATTGATCTCAGAATGTATTGGTTGAGATTGAGCTGCACTAGTCACTTGACCGAGCAGATACTATATAAATTGCCACATCAAAGGAAAGTGATGAATACGTGAAAATAACCAACAACTTATATACGAATTTGATAGCCAAACCCTGGAAAGTAGCTGTATGATTTTACAGTTATTCTGGAGCTTTAAACCATTAAATACAGAAACGTTTTACGTGCAACGCTAAATTTGTATGTTAAAATTAGAAAACTTAAATATATAATAATGTTCGGGTAAGTAAAAAATCAATTTGTTTCTAGTACCAAGCAAAGCACTTCAACCTAAAATATATTTGGATTAGAAACGGAGAAGCAAACACCAAGAAAGACTGTAACATGTATAGACACGCATTTCCAATATGTAGAGTAATAAACATGTAAGAATATCCATCCTTTACTTAATCAACGCTACGGCTAGTATTTTCGGAATTTTAGAAAAAACAAACAGATAGGCTACCGGTATGATCCCAACTCTTAATACCGGATAAGTTAGACCGGAATCAGATAAAACTCAGGATTAGCCTACTTTATTTTCTCAATTTTTTAATGATCTTTAGTAATTAATGACTGAGCAGCTATACATAGTATTACTTTTTGTAATACCTACTTGAGAAATACTAACAATACACCGGTAAACATTTGAGTATATTCATAACTTTTTGTAATGCCTACTTCACAGATAACAGATGCTTCACAATACACCGGTAAACATTTGAGAAAATTCATAAACTATGAATCCTGATACTGATGATGTAAATAGTAAATGAAACCAGAAACATATTGGCAACTCTCAATTTTAAAATCCTACTAGATTAATGGAGGTAAAAATATAGTAGTATTCACAAATGAGATTTTGACTTATATGCCTAATCTTGATGTAGCAAATGCTCACATTATGTCACCCATTACTATTTGCAAAGAGGGTGTTATAAAGATGTTAAAGTCAGTTAAACCAAACAAAGCTCCAGGTCCCGACGGTTTTCCTATGTGCATTTGTTCGTTATTAGTAGAGGAACTTGGTCTCGCTATTTTTTACCAGAGGAGCTTAGACCTCGGAGATGTTCCTGTAGCATGGCGTTCTTCTAATGTAATTCCGATTTATAAATCTGGGGACAAGCACGATCCAGCAAGTTATACAGGCCAGTTTCATTAACCTCTATCTTCTGTAAAACACTGGAGCACATTATATGTAGTAATCTAATGAAATATCTTGACACAAATAATTTACTCAGTGAACAACAACACAGGTTTCGTAAGGGTTATTCATGCGAGACTCAATTACTCTTACTGCAAGACTTGGCTAGTAGCTTGGACGAGAGAAAACAGATTGACCTCATATTTTTAGACTTCAGTAAAGCATTCGACAAAGTGCCGCATACTAGACTTCTATGCAAACTGCGAGCTTATTATATGGGCACTGCAGTAGTGAACTGTATTTCGTCTTTTTAACTCAGAAGGTAATAGTGGGGGGCTGCATGTCCGATTCGGCTGCTGTTGTTTCCGGTGTACCTCAGGGGAGTGTGCTGGATGATTTTGGGTTACAGTTAGGCGTTTTGCTGACGATACAGTTCTATATCGAGAAGTTGTCAATCAATAAAGATGATTCTGACGTACTGCAAGATTCACTTAACCGCATATAGGATTGGTGTGCCACATGGCAGCTGAAATTAAATTTTAAAAAGTGCTCAGTAGTGAGTATATCGAGACATCATTCAAAAGTGTTGAGTGGTGAAACGTTAAAGGTAGTGAAAGAATATAAGTACCTTTCGTGGAATTCTCATATAAATTATATCTTAGGCAAGGCAGTACGTACTCTTCGGTTTCTGCAGAGGAGACCTTTGTTCACTGCCCTCAACATTTAAAACAAATTGCATATGATACGCTAGTGCTTCCTGTCATTCAATATTGTTGCAGCGTTTGGGATCCGTATGAAGTGGTATTACAAAATCTTGTCCAGTCTGTACAACGTATGGGAGCTAGATTTGTTTTAGGCCGGTACGAGAGGGTGGATAGCGTATCCGAGATGTTAGATCAGGCAGTTAGGTTGGGAACCTTGCAATGTATACCGTCGATCGTGCAGAATTAGGAGATTAGAACAGTTAACCAGTTCTGATTCTCGGTTAATGCAGGCAAGGTTATACAACCTGCAACTTACATAGCTAGGAGGCGTGACCGTGAGGATACAATAAAATAAATCAGGTGCAAGACCAACGCGTACTTTTGGTCCTTTTTTCCAAACAGGACGATTCGAGAAACTTTAATTGCTTAAACATGTATACGTAACATATGGTACTATCGTACTCTCTGACAAATACCACTATGGTGATTGTAGGGTAAGGTGTACATGTAAATGTATATATTTTCATAAACTACGTACCATAATGGGTGAAAAGTTTGCTGTTGGAAACTTCTCAGTCTGTAAGTATGTCTATGACTGGTATAGTCAGCCAATGTTAAATGCATTCTAGTGATGTATTTCAAACTATCAGTATACTTAACACTCGAGTCACATAAAGTTATTGAAATAAGTTTTAAGACAAACACAACTTTTCATTCTTTTCATTGACAGTTCGAGTTTGAAAATACAATAATTTAGATGCTTATGAATTAACCGATACAGATGTGCCCTTTGCTATACAATATTTTAGAGTACATACAAGATAAGACGTAGATAATTGGTTCAGCTTCAATTTTTTTCCTGCAGGAACAACCGAGGCCATAATAGTCATGGAAACAATTGTAGAGCATGTAGCCAAAGAGCTTAAGATGGATCCCGTAGACATTCGCATGAAAAACATGATGAAAAAGGGTAACTTGCTTTTACCAACAGGAAAAGTGTTTGAAGAAGAAAATCCAATTCCGGAAATGATGTCACAGCTAATCAGTCTCTGCGACTACAAGGCTAGGCAAAATGCTNTTTCTGTTTATAACAAGGTAATTTTATTTTAATACTTAACATAGTTTTATTATGTGGACGAGAAACAACAGGATGGCAAGTGAAGTTTCCTTTTAGCTGTAAGACTTGTTCAGTACTTTGTTTCAGTGTTATATGTTCAACAATAGTGCCCTTGTTGAATCATACAACTATGAGTACTGTTTGAATTTGTGGTGTCCTTAAAGACTTTGATGGAAACTGATGTATTGCATTGCTTAGTGAGAAAATATGACACCCCTCTTTGGTGACTTTTGAGTAATAAAGCCAGTACTATGGGCTTAGCTCAAATATTGTAACTAAACCACTTACTCTCCAGTTAAGTTTTGTTGCACAAAGTGCTTTACCGATTAAATATATATTTTAAGGCAAAGCTTTTGTTTTTATTTAAATATCATTTATCCAATATCTGTGGTTTAAAGCAGGGATGACACACAATCGTCAAGGAACAATTGAAAAAAGTCTAGACTTTGTTTTAAATTCCAACATTATATTTGTAATGTCCAGTTAGTATGATTTTTCATTATGCTATAGACCTCATAGGGTAGGGCGGAGCTGTTCCACTCATTTCAAATTGTAATCGACAAAAGACAGCGAAAAAATTTCACATACAATTAATACAGCAAAACATTGGTAATTTATTGTAGTTTATAATCCAAATACAGAAAACGTATATATTTAGTTTACATACTTATGTTATGAGAATAAATGCAACAAGGTAAATATGGAGAAATAATCGTGGGGCTAGTATGCTCAGTAATAGGGGCTATTTCACTCACACGTATAAGTTCAAAATTCACAAGCATTTTACGAATATGAACTGCTTTTTTCCTATGAATCCCACACACTCTTCATGGCACCACGTTTGATCTTATCCCATCTCCTTTACTAACAGATTTGTCCGAATAGTACCTGTGCCCACAGAAACCACAAGGCACGTTTTCTTTGCAATAATTTCCAGTGACGTCACTATTTCCTCATCGCTTGTGTCACTAACAACGTTATGAACCTTCTTTTTGGGCACACATTTAGGCCTCCGAGTCAAGTTTCCTTTCTCCAGTTGCAATTTTTTCTTAGCCTGTACCTCTCGAAAATTTGTATTCAACGTCAAGTTGTCTGCATCACTTTGTTACACGTTCTTTCTTCTCTGGAGTGGAAATGATTGTTTGGAACCGGGACTTTTTTTTCATTGCCTTCCCTTTCCTGGGTGACGTTCGATGGATGGTCCAGAGAAATTCCTTTATTTATATAACCATAGTCAGTCATGGCTACTTCACTTCCTGGCAGTAAATCTTGCTGGAATATCACAAAAGGTGAAATAAATGTGCCACTTGCGCTGCAGCATGCAACTACTGTCACATTTTCACCCCTCTCGATGCTAGTGTATTTCACTACTTCTCTTGCTCCTTTTGTCACGACAATTTTTGAAGGAACATTGTGCAGTGACAGTCCAGTCTCATCCATATTAAAAAGTAGTTGTGGTTTATCACAAATGTGAATTCGAACACATACTCTTTCAAATAATGTAAAGAACTCTTCGACTACTTTTCCGTTAGACAAATTCACTTAAAAAGGCATACACTACAATTGAAATAAAGTAGTTCCAGAAATATGTATCATAAGCAAAATATATTTTAAATGCTGCTGATTTTTAAAACCACCTTTTTTTTCAGGAGAACCGCTGGAAAAAACGTGGCATCGCTATTGTTCCTATGAAATATCCACTTGTTTTCTTTGGACCCTACAGTGTGTTAGTGTCAATCTATTTCCGCGATGGAACTGTTGCTGTAGCTCATGGAGGAACAGAAATAGGGCAAGGGATCAATACCAAAGTACAGCTATTCTTAGAAAGTATATGTATGATCGTGTTTGCAGAAACATTTTTGTACTGACACTTTTCTTTAGGTTGCTCAAGTTGTGGCGCATGAGCTGGGAATCCCTCTGGAAATGGTTAGTATCCGGGCAAGTAACACAATGACGTCTCCCAATTCAATGACAACAGGAGGAAGCATTACAAGCGAATCAAACTGTTACGTGAGTGAATGGTTGAATATAGGATACTAAGTATATCAGTGTTATTTTTCTTTAAATTGTAGAGTTTTGTCTTCTCACATGCTGCATAAGTTAGTCAACTTTAAAATCATTATACAGGCGCATCCAGTATCTTTCTTTAATGGCGACATTAGGTAGGTACACTATGGACAAGTGGATTTGGAAGGTAAGTGTTGCTGGGGCTCCCACAAAGTCTCGGGGCATAGCCTTGGTGCATCAATTCCAAAGCTTTGCTGGCTCTTGGGTTGCAGATCTCAATTTAATTTTTATAATTTAGAGATTGAGTATCATTCTTTTCATGAAACAATACACGACCTATACGTACATTAGGGTGNTTTTGGGTAAAATTCCCGATTTTAAAGACGCCGGCGCCACCTGAAGATATTGTCCGATTTCAAAAAAAATTTACACGGTTAATAACCAACCCAAGGGACAACTTTTCCGCACTCGGCTCTTATAGAATTCGAAAATCGGTGCAAAAGTGCATTTTCGGCCCACCCTAACGTACATGTAGCTAAAATGGTAGTCAAAATACACCGCCTTCTTTGAATCGTTTGAATTTAAATGCGTAATATTTGGCATAGTCAAACACCTTTTAGGTTAATTGTGGGGTATGTTTTAGAAGTAGAATATCAGACCACTGGCTTTTAATTTTGTGTTTGCCACCAATGCTTATTGCAAATCAATAATTTTTCTTTGGTTTAAGTTTTGTTTGTGTTGTAATGAGACTAATATTATAGCTCTCCTGAATAAGGATAAAATTGTAAACAGTCTATTGTAATGACCAAAGTGTTGGCTAATTGTACACTTTGAATTAAAAACAAATTTTCTGCCACACATTCACAAATACACCAAATTAACAATTAACTGCTAAAACAAATATGTGCAGAAAATTCTTGACCAACACTAGGTGATGATGATATGTGGTGTTTTATATGTCCAATGTACACCAGATGGGTCATTCAGGTCAATGAACGGTACTTATTTTTGTCACTGGAGATGAATGGACGTAACAATGAAGGATATTCACAAAGCTTTGCGAGGTACTCGGACCAAAGACTTCTGACATGAAAGCTGGTTGACTAGCCACTGCTCTGCCTCAGTCGGGACATAACTAGGGAAAAAAATTGACTCTACTACTAGGTGATAAGAATGGACAGTATCCAGGGATGTCCCCTCAATAGTGATCTAACAGAACTGGCAGGAAAAGACAATTATAGGTCAAATTTTAAATTAATACGGAGATTACTGAGATAGCCATATAAGTTAGCACTACTGCTTGCATGTTTCCCTAAGAACTACAGTAAAGATTTGTAAGAAACTTCAAATTAATGTTTGATAGTACAAAATATTAAATATATTATCCTGACCAGTGGTGTAACTATAACATTGGGGAATAACGTTAGTGGGGGCCCCGTTACTTAATTTAAATGTTGCAATTAATGATCTCAATAAAACTAAATAACATAACAAATTCCAAATTTACTGTCACTTTTTTTTTAAATTTTAAATCAGTCGTTATTTTAGATAAATTTAACAATAAAACTGTCTCAAAATTACAACAGAATCAAAAATTGTATGTGAAGTGTTATATTAATTCTAACTTGACACGAAGTCCGTCAAAATTTAGAAAAAACTCAAATAAAAGATAGAAATGCATCACACCTAAAGAGTTCAAAATAAAATTTATTAACTACATTTGAAGACAGTAGGATTGAGTAGTAGGCCTATTTTTGTGACAGTTTTTTTTACAAAAATAATTATCTTTAACAAACAGAAAACTAAAAAACAATTTTAAATTAAATAGGCTATTACATTTTTTTCGGAGGCCCCCTGGATGCTGGGGGCCCCTGGGAAGTGGCAGGGCATTCCGGGCGGTAGTTATGTCACTGATCCTGAGAAAGTACTTAAGTTCTTAATATAATTAATCGATGCATCACTTTTGGATTACTAGGCAGCTACTAAGGCCTGTAAGGAGTTAATGAAACGCATGGAACCAGTAAAGCAAAAATTGAAGAACCCGACCTGGCTACAGCTGGTGGGTGAAAGTTTTAAGGAGGGAGTTGATTTAAGTGCTATGTATGGGTAAGTGTTTGCTAACATATCAACATTAAAGAATATTATTGTTCTTTGAGGAAAGAAATCATAAACACCCTATTTTTCAGGTATGCACCCCAAAAAGACACAATTGGTCCTTACGACGTATGGGGAGTTACTGCCACAGAAGTGGAAGCAGACCTTCTCACTGGCGAAGTTCAGGTATTATACATTAATTCTAATACGTCATACAAGAATGCACGACTTATAAAACATATATATGCCGGGAATGCCTCAGGGCACAGTTAATTCTGCCCATGTTTGTACATATTTTATTTGTAAGTATACCACTGCCAACCCTACTTTTTCCTAGAACTCCACCAGTAAATAGCATCCAGTAGTATGCTAAGTATTCCAGGTTCAGATGAAGCAGCAGCACTTTTGTCTAAACCGAGAGACAGAATTTCATTTCGACCGTGTAAGCTTGTCTTTATGCACACACAAATTTTCAAGGATTTGAATTAGTGTGACTATTCAGAATGGTACTGCAGAAAATTAGTTATTATAAACAAGGAAACATCTACAAATTGTAAGCAATATTTGCAAGCTAATGCCTTTACAGAAAACAATTTATATTTCAGATCCTTCGCACTGACCTTATGGAAGATGTTGGCCAGAGTTTAAGTCCTATGGTAGATGTAGGTCAAATTGAGGGTGCTTTTGTAATGGGCCTTGGCTACTGGTTCACAGAAAAGATTGTATACTGCCCGGACACTGGGAAGCTTCTTACCAATGGAACATGGGTATGTTAATATTAGGGCATACATTNTTTAAGTTTTATCTTTTAGTGTTAAGCTTTGCAAAAAGGGTTTTTAAAATAAAAATAAACCAAAGTTTGCTACATCACATGATGTTACTGAGCCCACACAAAGGGAAATCATTTTTTTTTTACTGCACATTAATTTACTTTTCTAATATTTTGCGAAATATGTAACATTAACTTCCAGATATAAAAGACAATATGCATACTTTATAAAATATAGTACCTTATTGACAAATTAATATGCCCCATATTATCATCAATTTCTATTATTTTGAGAGGAGTCACTCTTTGACACTCTACATATGAAAATGATGCCAAACATTTTGTACAATGACGAAAATGTTTATAATAGTACTCGCACATTGATCTATCCTTGTCACAGAGAACCTGGTGGTCAATTTGATGTTAATTGATTTACGAGGCATGTTCGGAAAGTAAGTACCATTAGGCTATTAAAAAATAATTACAATTTATTTTTAAACAATTTGATTATTACAAGAAAGTCCACACCTTAAACTATTTTCAACTTAGTTTCCACCAACATTAAGACATTTGTCGTAGCGTGGAACCAATTTCTGAATACCCTCTTCATAAAATGATGCCGCCTATGAAGACAGCCAATGTTGCACAGCTCTTTTGATATCGTCATCATATCGCTGACCGGCAAAGAGCCGCTTCA
>KZ874199.1:7705-19574 GCA_003456935.1 Machilis hrabei
AAATTTGGAGAAACAGCGAAACACGTGGTTTATGATTTCAATTAAACTACTTAATTTAATTTACCATGTATATGCACATGTATTGGCTATGGCATTTCAGGCATATATTGAAATTAAGTATTAGATATGACTGTTTATCATTATATATTTTATTGTATGTNTGACTGAAGGATGAAGTTAAAACGAACACAAAAATGAATGTTAACTACCGTTGAAGGTAGAACACCTTGTAAACATTTCTAATTATAAAGCTGACATTAATTTTAGCAATTATATGCACTTAGGCAAAAGCGATGCTATTATATAGACTACACATGTAATTCAGCAGAATTATTATAAAGAAATGCTACACAAATATGATCCCTCTAAACCCAGTGTTAAAAAAAAGGGATTGACCAAATAAAAAACATTATAGACTTTTCACATTTTTAATCAAAATACCTTTTACAATACTGTTTTCAACATTAACAAACTGCTAGCTCAGCTCACACTGAATAANCTATACACACTTTCACATAGCTTCTCAAAATATTCCTTAGAACCTCACATTTTTGTTCAGTTGTCAATAAATACCTTAAGGCAAAGACAAGACTCGCACACTATGTTGTTTCTTTACAACTTAAAGAAATAATTTAAATTACGTTACAAGTTATGGAATTGGTAAGCCAAAATACTCTTTATATTGTACTTTCCTTTAAACAGAAATGGATATGCATACCCAAGACTAGAAAGCACAGCTACTGTTCTAACAGTAGCATCACAAAGAGTTCAGTGTTACAACTTACCGGCTACTGTTTGGTTAGTGCATTTGGCTTGGAGCACAAGGACATGCAATTTGGCATATACACACACTCCTGATCTCATCACAGACACATCCATACAACTATAATGTTCGTAAANGTTAATTGAATTCATATCCAGCATGAATTTTAAATAAATAATCCTACTAAAGTTACCTTGAACCCATATCGAGAGTTTGCCTTAGCACTGAACCAGGTTTTGAGCACAGCTCTGTTTCTAACTTCCCTTTAACAACATTACATAATTACAAATAAGCCTCAACTAGGAAGTTCGCTTAAAGTACGAGTAAAACTAGTTTCAACTGTATGTTAGTTACTTACATGAGGATCAACAACATTAAAGTTCACTTACAAATGACAAATTATTATTGTAAATAAAAATAAAGGTGTTTAGAACAACACAATAACAGTAATGCAAAATCAAGACGATACAGTCGATTACAAAACGGTCAACAAATGAGACTTGAAATTGTAAACTACTTTCAGCACCCANGACATTAATTCTTTGGGCATTTGGCCAAATCAGTAAAGCATGCAAGGAAATAGGTTTCTCGTTTTGTTTAAGGACGTCAAAATCAATACAGTACAGCTGAGTGCACTATGCNTTTACAGTCCCACAGTTCTGATAGTATTGGTCTAAAGGTCCCCCCACATAGTCATTCACCGCTTGATGCCAGGCTTGTCAGTTGGACTGTTCATTGGCTCAGTCCAAAACTGATCGTGTGGCATTAATTCCAGGAATGACGGCTTGTGAAACAGAGAACGAAGCATCAGACCCGTCTGATTTTTGCTGCCACAACCAATCGTGTGTGGGTAACGCTCATTCCCGGAATGACTGGTGCATGCGCGGCGAGCCTATTGAGCCCACGTCTTTAGCGGTAAACTCGTTTTGTGTGTGTGGGCGGGCCGGACGATGCTATTTGTTTTATAATTTCTTACTTTATTAAAAAAATTATCAATTTGTATAAATAGTTATCGGTGTTGTGGAAGGTACAAAGTAAAGAGTATAGTAATAAGTTTAAAAAGGACGATACTTAATAGAGAAAATGTTTCTGCATACTGCAACACAAGTTTTTTACTGCAAAGCTCCACTCTGAACGAATTCTCGCAAGTAACTGGCAACAAAATTTGCTGTTCACGAAACAGCGAATGTCAGTCCTGGCATGACCCGTGTCTGGTGAATCTTGGCATCAGCAGGGAATGACTATNTGTGGGGACCTTTATGGAGATTAGAGATTCGCATTGAAGTCAAAGCAATGCCGTTTGTAATCAGTTCCATCATTGATATGTATATTTGTTAGTGTTTTCTACATACCCAGCTTATACTCAAAGCACTGATTTAGCCTGATCACAATTATTTTCTAGAAAGACNTATAATTCAGTAATAAGAAGTGCTACAATGGCTAAACTGTACCCAAATACAAAGTTAATGATGCTGTATTGTTTAAAAAATCTTGCATCAAACAAAGGCATGTGATATAAAAAAAGGATATAATAAATTGTATTTTGTCAATTTGGAACTTGCACAGTAATTTGGTTAGCAAAATTCATGATTATGAAGCAACCTAATATTATGTTACCTTAACAATGTAAAGAATATATAAACCACTTTATTTTGTGCATTTTACTACACATTTCTGTTTCGGGTGACATTTTTAACAAATTTTGTGCGATACTTTGCTTTACAGTGGTAGCAAATATTTTTTATTTTAACTATTACCAGTTTCTAACTTGGCATTTGTCATTATATTAAAAATAAATAGTAATTTTTATACGATAACATTAATTTTGCAGCAGTCATAATTTATTTACATCAACATCGTAAACATTGAAAACCATTAGATATCTTATAACTTTTCCTTATAATGCATACAAATTGTTGCACACAATAAGTATTTTATTCTATGGATACACTCCTAATTTTATATCATTGTACTGAGCATCACAAGATGCTTAAAATGATATTGTTGAAATTTTAAAAACCACCTTGCAGTCTGTAGTGCCGACGAGCTAATTTGTGGAACTATAGAACACCAGACGTAAATTACTTCTGCCAACGGCTGTTGATCTCATTAGGTAAAAAATAAATAACTGACATAAAAACACCTTTGACCCAAATACGGTGAGAACAAGCACCAATAAATATTTTTCAACAGCAGATACTGTATGAGGAAGAGCAATCAAACTATGAAAAAATTGTNCTTTTATCTTAATTCATATGTTTTATAACCCAAGTTGTGGTTGTTTGGAGCATAGTTAAACTACCCTCTAAATTGAAACTACTACAAATTGTGGTTATTTGTTAACCATTCTTTACAGATGTAAAGATATTCATTTCAACACTCCATCTCAAGCGAGACTAAACGGAACCATTTTTCATTGCAACCATGACAATCTTGGAACATTTTCTTTATTATCATGTTATTATTATGCACGACAATAACAATGATTCTGGAAATTTTTTGCTAATTTATCTTTGGCATTTGTGAAAAGCATATTAATATTAAAAGCTTTGAGGAATTTTAATTACTGTTTTTATACAACTTTTTATTCAATTATATGTTTATATTAAACTTTTATTTTTACTCCAAAAATTAGTAACTGTCGAACTGCATCAAAAACATATTCTTCCAATTCCTAATTGAAATGGTTTTACTAAAACAAATTTTGCAACAATTTCATTATTTATTTAGAAACTGGTCACAGGCAGTCAGTACCCTATTAACAAGACNTACATCTGATTAACTATAACTGTACTACTATCAGCAGTACGTACAGTAATCTGTCATGTTGGACATGAAAATCGGAAGCACAAGTGCGTAACGAGGATCGACCGGACTTGAAAAGTTCAACTGCCGACACCGAACTGAATTATGTCAGGGCAAGTACGCTCAATCTGCGACAGGTTTCTGAAGACCCAGGTATCTGGTATCCCATCAGGTAATACGGTTGTTAATTCATCACTCAAAAACGGTACATGGTTCTCAAAACATTAGTCAAGGCTCCACAAAACATGCTCGATTACTCTTAATATGTATAAACTTAAAGGAAGACTAAGTAATATTGGCAAACTTGCAAATCTGAACACATTCGAGCAGCCACGAGGGATTTGTTAATCACTCAGAATTTCCTTATGACAAGAGAATGCAACTTGCAGCGACGAGTCCCCGACTGTTCACGATTCGTTCAATATCTGTCTAATTTCACAAGTTGAGTACAGGGACAAGAAGCCTTTGACTTGAGCATAACAGTTCAGTTTATTATGTNCACAAGCAATTCACGGGAATAGAAGTACTTCAACGGAGATTGTAATAAACATTACTCTTCCAAAATACACAACCTTTGGAAAGTATTATTGCTTGCCTCGTAACATAGCGACTCCATGCCACACATAGAAATTGCCACTGCTTCTGGCCTGTCTTTTTGCAAAGTCTGTTGCACCATCTGTTGGCTGAAACCGGCATTACCACTGGCAACTGCGATGGGGGTATTTTTCTTTTTACAGCTCAGTTACCACAAGTGATGTTGAGTCTGGTCAACAGATGGCATAAACTGACTTAAGTACTCGCTGTAGCAATAAAGCTTCATCTGTCAGAAGGGAATTCTACGGTCAATTAACACTTTCAGTGCTGGTCTAGATCCAGCATGCCCTTACTCATTGCTGGACAGCTATTTCTATCTTATTTGAAACACAACGCAAGGTTCAATTAATAAAAATAAATTTGCTTAATGTCGAAATTACTATAACTTGTCCTTATTACAAAATGTTTGTGAAAAAAAACAAACAAAATAAAACTGCCCGCCCTTACACCTCTCCTCGAAAAACTAAAATTATATGTTTATGCCAACTGTACAGAAGTCAATTTAATCTGTCCACTTCCTTTAACGTTGTGCGGCACAAGACATGATTATGACATACAAATGATAAAGATTCTAGTAAATATCAATATATTGGATCGAAAAATAAATATTTTGAGAATTAAACCTGACAACCCTTAGAGAAATGGAAATTCTCTGAACATTCACCCACCGTTTTTAAGTTGGTCTTTGTTACTGTTACCACTTGAAAACAGCACCATCTAGCCAAGCAATTCACATACTCCAACAGCAAAAACAAAACGTGCTTCAATGAAAGCAACATACAATTCACAAAATCAAATATAGGAGATTCTGTAATAGTATTTCAAGGACATTATCTACTACAGTATGCCGACATAACTTTTAAAACCATAAATTAAAGACTGAGCTATGCATACCTTATATTTAGTTAACTAACACGCATCACAAAAACATTTCGACTACAAAAAGGAACTCCACAAAAAAATGACTAGCCNACTAACGAACAACAGACTAACATTATAATAAAATAATTACTGGAATACGGAATAGTTACCGTACTTCCACTGTGGATTACTACCAGTTCATTCATTACTCCCGTTGTCACACTCACATTGTATACAAATGCAGATTGACATTATAACATTTTTTACAGCAACCAATGTCTGTTCAACTGGTCTGAAATGTACTGTAGCAACTATACTAACAGTGGATCTACATNTGGTAAAACACTGCTATTTGGAATAAAGCTATCTGAAATTATAGTTGTCTATGCACGAATATTGGAATTAAAAGTTTCTTGGATAAAATGAGGGACGGGACTCACTAATGAGAACGATAATTGCATCATAGTGGTTGGCACTGTTGGAAAAAAAATCAAACATCCGGAACTCGAATGTGGTAAATGTTTTTCATATGTATTTTTATCCATAAAACCACTTTCAAAAGAGTCCACAAAATGGTACTTAAGCATTTTTTTAAACTCACAGGTACGGTTCTTATTTGTAGATAACAATTACGACAAAAAGCACGTGTCTAATACAACNTTTTATTTCTTGTATTACAATCAGTTTAAAAATACTGATGGTAATATTTCTTCTACCTGTTTTATCACTTAAAGAAAGTTTCAATACAAAAACATAACTTTTCTTCATAAATAACCTTTACAAACAATATCAATGTTAACACTTTGTGGGTATATAGTTATCAACATTTCTTCTTTATATATAACATTCTCTGGAAAGTCTCTTTACAGGGAGAAAAAATTTTTTTTTTGGGGGGGCAAGTCTAAGTTTCTTACCCAGTTTCCAGATTTGATTACAGCTGTACTAACTAAGGGTCGACATACCATTCAGGTATATGGGTACCAGATACGCGACCCGTTAATACCCGAATAAATGGGTAGCCGGGTCTAACGGTTCTATTGGGTTAACGGTTCTAACAGGTGGCCGGGTCTAACGGTTCTATCGGGTTAACGGGTCCAAGGAGTAATACGGGTTGCATGAAAATACGTAGCTACAGGTGTGCGATATTTCAATTTCTTTTTGTCAGTATTGATTGATTTTTTGAATATTGATTTATCGAAAATATTGATATAGTGTTTGGAAAAAATGTCAATATCAAGGCCCGAAAAATATCGATATCGAGTTTCAAAAACATAGATATTGAGTTTTGTAAAATATCTTTACCTTGAATTTTGAAAAATATTGATATCGAATTCCAAAAAGAATTGGTANGAAGTTGTGAAAAATGTGTTTATTGAGTTTCAAAAAAGATCTACACGTCATTTTGAAAAATATCGATAACGTGTTTAAAAAAAAAGCTACATCTAGTTTCGAAAATATNGATATTGAGTTGTGGTTGTATACACAAGTGGGAATTTGATATGAGTTGTGAAATATTGAAGATTTGTTACTTTGATTTGAGTTTATAGTCCCGTGGCTCAGGCTGCAAAGGTGTAATGGAGACCCAACCCGCTTCGTAACGACACTTCAGGACGATTGANTTATGACCACTCACTCGACACAAAGCCAGTGNTGGGTTTCTTTACATCGAACACTTACCGATGGGACCCCACTTTTAACGTCCCGCCTGGAAAGACGCCTACGATCATACTTTAGCGTGGAGTGCTTCACATGCAGACTCGTAGGACAATCTTTTATAGTCAGCCCCGGGATTTAAACCCAGGACGTCCCGATCATTAGAAGAGTATTCTTCCATTAAGTCAACCTATCAGTGTCAACGTTATGAATGAGAGGTGTCAATCTCATAGAACATGACTGGCGTGGCACTCATATACAAATCTTTAGACTACATACCAAAGCAGTTTGAATAAGGAATAATTTTGGGGGGAGAAATGAGATTGATGGAAGCTCTTTTCCCGTGGTGCTGGTACTTATGTAGCCTATAACCAGCGAGTAGGTGTGTGCAGTGTTTCGATATCAATAGGTTTGAGTATCGATCGATATTATCGAAACTCTATATCAATATTTTCTATAAATGAATATCAATATTTCTCTGTATCAATACTTTTCTAATTTATGATATTGATATTTGTCTATACTGATGTTTTCTAAACTTAATATCAATATTTTTTTAAACACAGTATCTTTTATAATATCGACATTTGTCTATATCGATATTTCTCTAAACTTGATATCTTTTTAGACATCTATATTTTCGATATCAATATTTTAGAAACTGGGTGTCAATATTTTCGATATCGATGTATCAAACTTCAATATTTTAAATCTACCGGTAATACCACACAGCCCTACCGGAGACTCGAACAAGATTCCTTCTTCAGACCACAGGGACATCACGCGACTGTCTGAGTGAGCTACGCAATGGAACAACATATTTTTCCCTTCTTGGGACGCTTCACCCATCAAGAGCATTTAAAGAAAACAAAAACAGCAACATAGGTGTACACGAGGTTTATCGGGTCTAATGGGTATATTAGGCGTATCGGGTAAACAGGTTCGAGTACCTGGTTAAAAGGGTAGACCCGTATACTGAAAGTATCGGGCGGGCGGGTTATCGGGTACTCAGGTATGCCGACCTCTAGTGCTAACAACTAAAAGATGGTTAAAAAGCCTCCATATATAGGAAATAATTTAATTTTTTAGGTGCCATTCTCAAATGCCTTTGTTTAAAGAGCATACAAAGATCATTCTACTGGCTGGATCAGGAAGCTGCAACACCTTAAAATTAAATTATTTCCTATGTACGGAGACTTTTGGACCACCCTCTATTATGTTGTAATGACTGCTCTGATGGTTGTGTTGAAATACTAGCACTTTTCTTTCAGCCCCCAAAAATTCACACCTAATATCCAATAAACAAAATGCCTTTCATAACAATCAGCAGAGAACACTATAATTCACTATAGCTTTATTTTCACTGTAGTGTAGCAGTCCATGTAGTTCCACTTTAAGTCTAACATAGGGTTCATAATTAAGTAATTGCATTTCATTGTAGCGATTAACACATGTAAGAACACAGATGTGAATAAAAATTAATGTGGAACAATAAATTAAAAACATTACAATTCTTTCACACCACAGGAATGAATGACAACTTCAGATCTGATTAAAAAAACATTGTAAAGTCAATGGATAAAAACAAAAGAAAATCATTCAGTTCAAATAATGGAAATATGTAGAGGTAAAGAAAACAATTTACCTCAACACAAAGTACAAAACTGGAATTAATGGCCAGCAATGCTTATAAATGACGCATTACTTTGTAATACATTAAGTATATGTGAATTGACGATGCACGCATCAAGATTAATTAATTACAAAAAAAAAAATGCAACTTCCCTTCTCAAAAAAAAAAATTCAAGTCAAAAGACAAATAATGAACAACAGTAAAACAAAAATACATGCAATAATTAGTTCACAATTACCACGATTCGTGGCGTAACTGTGGCATGTCGTTTTCACAGATTTCAAATGCATTTAGCGTCTTTTTCGTATTACAATATTCACACTACCGTGACTGCTTGCTTAACTAAGATTCCACCGTCGGTTCGGTCCCAAAGTAGCGGTCTCCGAAGTTTCCGATTCCCGGGATGACGTAAAATTTGTCATTTATTTCAGGATCAACTGCAGTCGTCACGATGGTGACTTTCGGAAAGGCATATGCAATGGAGTGGACGCCTGTTGGAAAGCACAAACGTGAAATTACAATGCCGTAAGATAGGTGGTAACATAAAGGAAAAAGGCATACACAACAAGGAATTCAGATTCAGGACGATGGCAAAAATGGTCTTTAAACAGTTTAAGTTACACTAGAGTGAAAGTTGTCTTAATACTCTTAATATCNGTTTATTTGTGAGAGTTGGTTCAGCTACACATTTTTCAGTACTCTGTTTTAAGAGTCAGCAATGCTGAGCTCCGAAACTAGGTAGAATTGTCTCGAGTGTAATCACAAAAACCTTTTTTTAGTTAGTTCTGGTTAACGTAAGGTGAAATCGGGTAAATAAGCCGTACAGAACATACCTTGTACCATATAACTGTTACATTAAATTGCTAAAGTCAAGACTATATTGATAGGAAATTGATTCCTAACCGGGACTGCTCGAAGTGACATCCAAAAACATCGCTGCACCAGACGGGTGTCACTTTGAGAATCAATTTCCTATCAATTATAGTCTTGACTTTAGCAATTTAATTATAACTGTTATATGGTACAAGGTATGTTATGTCGGGCTTGTTTAGCCGATTTCATATTACTTTAACCAGNACTAACTAAATAAAGTNTTTGTGATTACACTCGANACAATTCTACCTAGTTTTGGAGCTGAGCAATGTTGAGTCTTAAGGAAATTGATGACACACTTTACTAGTCTACTACATCAGTAGTAATAAGCAAAATGTATTTCTTCTTACCTGAATAAAATTTGTCATACAAAACTATACCAGCGTAGTACAATGCATTAAAAAGCGTGGGTTCCATAGGTTCTTAGTTCTGTCCCCAGTTCTTACTATGAATTAAACAGGAATTTTAATTTGATGAATAACATTTGATTGGTCAATTTTTTGTTACGGGTTTACGGTGCCACGTTACCGACATCTCAGGTCTTATGGTGATCCCATCTGCACGGCAACAACACTTCCCGACGACTGACTTTTGCCACTCACTCGATACAGCTCATGACAAGTTATTTTTCATGGAACACTCATTTAAACGTTCCTGCTGGAAGACGCCTACGTGCGCCAAAACATGGAGTGCTAAACAGGCTGATTTGTAAGATAACCCTCTACACTCGGGGCTAGCAAACCAAACAGCAACGTGATTTGAACCGGGACCTCCCAATCACCAGGTGAGCACTCTACCATTAAGCCGTGTCGGTTGGGACNGTCAGAAATGCACATGCTTTAGGTTCAGATNTTCACAGTCACATATATCTTACATAAAGTATTCACTCATTAACTACTTTTAAAAAAGTGAACTGACCTGATTGTGCCATAAGTAAAGATGCTAAAATGATGTTCTCCTCTGGGATATCATGATCCAAAAGAACTCTGATAGCCATAATAGCTGCAGCTCCTGTGGCAACTGTAGCATCCATTAATATCACTTTATAGTCCTTTATGTCCTTCGGGAGTCTGAGATAATAGAGCTGTAAACAGATGCAAATACTGGTTAATCAACTTTTCTTAGAAGTAAGCAATGTACAAACTGCAAAAAGGGCAACAAAGTTCGAAGTTAACCTCAGGGAAAGGGAAATAAAAAAGAGAGAGAAGTAAAAAAAATCATGAATATTCAAAGTGTCATATTATAAATATTACTTTAAGTATTGCGGACACACTCAACTTGGTTCAAAGTACAGGGAATGCCCAACAAACAGATTTAGTTGAGATTCAGCTGCCTGAAAGTGTGGCAGACATACATTTTCAAACAAGTAAATGTTTTAACACGGTACTTCGTCTCATTGTTGAAATATTCAAAGATGATGATGTGTAGTGTTTAACGTCCTATTGACACCTGATGGGTCATTTAAGGACGATGAGCAGTGTTTATTGTGATTAATGAAGATGAATTAACAGTCACAAACATCCATGCCTTACCTGGGATTCGAACCCACAACCTCTCGAGCCAGAGTGCGCTGTGTTAACCACTACACCAAGCAGGTTGGCTTGAAATATTCAANAATAACATATACTACATGAGGATTGGACACTGAGGCCCTTTAGCATTACACTCAACGAATGTGTCGTTCGAGCGCCTCTACTGGCAAGAGTTAAACTCAAACACTTTGTTGCCATAGTAACGCTACTGTAAAGAACAGGCGGCTCTCTCTTTCTCCCTTTATAATGTATTTACGAGACCTTAGCTTTTAACTGTATCCGTTTATCATTACTATACTTCAATCAATTGAAGAAGTTGTAACGAATAGGTTCAGCACGATTCGACGCAGACGTTGGTATGCACCACGAGTGTAGAACGAAAGGTTTTTTAATTAAAATAAGGCTAGATGTAAGAATTATTGTATATAAACGTAAGGAACTGAACTGTGAACACTATCAGTGGATAAGTGAATCAACGAAGTGAGGTTAGTGTGCTTAAAACGTTTAAAACAGTGCGAGTTAGGGAGGGCCGAAAAAGGTCGATTTTATCCGATCAAAAACGGGTATGTCTCAAAAGTAGTATTTTATGTCTAGAAAGAAAAGCGTAAAATATTTAACCCGAGAAATAATATCTTGAGTCTGCGCAATCGGCTTAAAAATTCAATTTTTTACGAAAAAATCAAGAATTTCTGTAATTTTGTTTATTAATTTTTCAAAGCTGGACAAAGATTGGGTAGTGCTCAAAGTTATGTTAATTGTAACTTCATATAGGTAAAAGATATTTAACCCCTTATATAACTTCTTAATCTGCACAAAAGCCCTAAGTTTAGAATTTTTTGAGCATTTTGAAAAAAGTACATTTTTGGTGNTTTATGCACATTGCACATAGTTTTTATTATTATTTTTTATAAAATCACACAGTTTAGTTTCAAACTCTAACTCATAAACAGTATGCAACTCTTCGCTATTTCAATTAGAACTACCCAGGACTGACCATGAGGAGCTGGTTGCATGTTCAGTCCCACCTGTGCCCTCCCAACCACCCAACCACCCAACCATGAGAGCACGCTAAATTCTTTAAGGCTTAAATTCCTTCTTTGATTCAAACTTTGGTCTTATTGCTCGAATTACTCGGTCTCTCTTTGTTTCATCACA
>KZ874203.1:10930-21013 GCA_003456935.1 Machilis hrabei
GGAGCCGGCCCCGGGATTTGAACCCGGGACCTCCCGATCAGGAGGCGAGCACTCTAACCACTAGGCCAACCTGTCGGTTTTCAAAATTCAAGTTTATACTGGACATTGCTAAACAAAAAATGAAAAACATAAGTCACCTTTTTCATTCCTTCTGCAATCACTGCACTGTGTACGATCGTTAATGTTCATTGTTTAACACCTTCCACTAACCTTTCTATACTACCCACACTGGCTTCAAAAATGCACCAGAATTGCTTGTCCTACACTATTCTTGTANACAGCAATGAGGACTGNCTGTCAAGCACTTTCCAGCTTACATATCATAAAACATGGAATTCCATGCATGTTCACTTCTTNCCANCCAAATGTATGTACCTAATCTCTCCCTTGTTGTACATACAACCACTCATTACAGGATAATTTGATCTTTCACATTATATCCTTAATAAAATATGCAGTTTTCTATTTGTGTTGTGACTGAGGCACTTATTAATATTATCCTGATACATGTATCGTAATCAGAANGTCTGGGGAACAAAGCTCTGAGGTGTAGGTGTCTTCCAGAAGGGACGTTAAAAGTGGGGTCAAACTGATAAGTGCTCGATATAAGAACCCACCACTCACTATATGTCGAGCAAGTGGCAAATTTAATAAGTTTGATACATCATTACGACGTGAATGGGGTCAAAATCATGCGACCGTTAGATAATAACAATCAATCAACTGAGATATTGGCTTTTTTTTAGCTTCTTTTATTACAACTACAGCCCTTTAGCTGTCATTTGTACTGATCTTTAAGAAATAAATAGAAGGATACATATGTAAAATTGTGTGTGCCTCCATTTCAAACTACAACTTTACGTTGACCTTAGGGCAGATGTGTCTTTGTATAAATTGAAACGGATAACACAAAGAAACAAAACATAAGTAATGTAACTGTAGCAACACTACTTTTTACAAGTCAGATTACTTTTACATACACACAAAAGTTATCCACAACAATTTCTACACCAGCTTCCAGTGACATGCCTGCTTCATAGCTTTTATACTACTGCCAAAACTAAAGCTACCTCACAGTTATAGACAGAGCAGAGTGTTGAGAGTAAAAGATCTTACAATAAGTAGCTACATACAATACAACTCTTGTTTTATGACAGTTGTTTTAATGCTGATTTTAACCCCATCTTCTCTGCCCCACCCCCCAAAAAAAATCACCACAAAATTTCACAAACACAATTTAAAAATGCACAACTACACCTACACAGTAGTGTACATTATTCCTACAAGAGGGCTCTGAGTATCAAGTACGGTAACCATCCATCCAAAGTATCAGAGAAGTGATACTGATCCAATCACGGCTGAGGAGTCTGGAGTAAAGAAAGCGTTGAATTGGATTCTTAGTGATGCACCTCTTGTGCTAAAACATTATTTTCTCAGTCAGCAGCACTGTACGCCTACTTACTTAAGAAAAAAAAGACCCTCAATAGGGGACTTTCACCAGAGAAATAAAATGTCTGCATTACGCCAGTGTCAAGTAAAATCAGCTGAGGGGCCTGACACCGACATTTACAGAACTTTTTAAACTCAGCTCTGAACATATTAAAGTAAGTGTACAAAATTTAATATTTTTTATTTAATTAAATGCACCTTAGGTTGGTTATTTTATTACATTAACACGATTTATTTGGGAGCTTGAAATATATTAATAATGTTACTTATGTCAGCTTTTGGTAGACTGGAACATAACTCATTGATTTTCTATTGTTTACACTACATACTTGGGTTCAATATGTACCGATTTTTTTATGCCAATCCCTCCAGGAACGTAATACTGGCATAAATAAAGAGCTACCTGTATTGCAAACTTAAGGTCCAAGTGACAATTAAGTTACTAATGTTCAGCATTAATATTCACTTTGTTTGTTACACATATCAGTTTTGTTCTAAGGACATAAACACAACTAAAAGGAAGCCCTATAAAATGTAATTATGAGTAGTAAATAAACAGGGTTGACAATGTACATCAGGTAAATTCTAACTATTTCTAATACTGGAATAAGCCTGAGCTGTTATGAACCATATTAAAAGTACTTGTCACACTGTTACACCGCTAAATAAAAAAATATTCCCTTTCAGTTAACACAAATACATTACCAATTTTGTTGTTTGCAAGAAGAAGAGTTGTTAGAGATTTTGTTTCAACAAGATATTTTGCAATGGCTGATGCTCCTCTGTCACCAATCACATTGTGCATAAGGTCAACCGTGGTCAGCAACTGGTTATTAATAAAGCCCTTCACTAGCCATGTGGTACGAGGATCATCGATACCGCTTCGATGTATTCTGTAAAACAAATATTTAATGTTAATGGCAAAACACAAGACGGGTTCCAAAAGTAACATCTCGACTTGTACAGACCTTGGACTCATCTTGTTTATCATTTCAAGTGTCGAAACACATACAAAAATGCACAATGATCAAGTTTTTGAGTGAAGATATTGTAGATGTGACTAGTGTATGCCCTTGAGAATAATGTAATGAGATGTAGTGTTTAATGTCCTATTGACACCTGATGGGTCATTTAAGGACAATGAACAATGTTTATTGTGATTAATGAAGATGAATGGACATCACATAGATCCATGCCTTACGCAGGATTCGAACCCACAACCTCTTCTACATCTACATCTCATCATACCCTGCAATCAACCGGTAAGGCAGGGGGTGCACGAGGCACCACAAGTTATTATTCACGTTCTAAACGGTTCCAATCTCGAATCGACCTCGGAAAGAATGACCAAAAATACGNATTAGATTTACAGCTGATTTCCCTTAACTTATCTTCCCGATCGCGCCTACCAATATATGTTGCAGGTTTTAAAACCTTGCTTACATTTAACTGCGACTGAGTGGAGTTTAGTTGCTCCAATCTCTTAATTCTGCTTTTTTCACGCTTCACATTAAGAGATTCCCAGCCCAACTCGCCTAACATCTCCGTTACGCTATCTGTCCTACCATAACGACCCAAAACAAATCTAGCCGCCTTACGCTGAACTGACTGAAGAAGATTTTGCAATCCAACCTCATATGGGTCCCAAACACAACTACAGTATTGGATAATTGGAAGCACCAATGTGTTATATGCAATTTGCTTAACGTATTGTGGACATCGAAACAATATTCTCTGGGCAAAACGAAGACTACGTAGCGATTTTCCTACAACGTAACTTACGTGTGAATTCCATGAAAGGTCACTACTAACAATAACGCCAAGATATTTATACTCATTTACAACATTTAACGTTCTCCCATTAAGTGTATAGTTACATGTGCTTTGTTGACGTTTCCTAGACACTCGCATAACTGAGCACTTTTTTNAATTAAGTTTTAGCTGCCAGGTATTACACCAATCCTGTATTGTGTCTAGCGACTCCTGCAATTCTTGGACCAGAGCGCGCTGTGCTAACCACTACACCAAGCAGGTCTGCATGAAATGGTGAAGTTGATATCAACCACCAACCACGAAGTGGGCATAACGCCATAAAGTAGCCGCAACCAATGAGATTCCAAAGCCGAAAGCCAATCAGTTAATTCAAGACAATCAGCGATTAACTCAGAGATCACTACAACAGAAACTGACTATTTGATTAGCTCATACCAAAGCACAGCTGAGTTTTTTGTAACATGACAACACGAGGCTACAAATCTTGCGTTCATGTCAGCAGAAATTGAAGAGATCGGATTTCATGTGGTTGAACATCCTCTGTAGACCCCGACTTAACTGTATCACACATCTGGTTATTTCCTGTATTGAAGGGGAATTTTAAAAAAAGGTATAGGCTTTCAAATGACAAAGAGGTTACAGCAGAAATGAGAAAATAGTTTAAAAAAAACCTACATAACAGAATTTTATAGCGACGGCTTCAAACAACTGTATTGAAAGGAAATAGGATAATGGATGTTAGTAACAAAGCAGACACTTCAAGCTTTTTATTTCAATCAATTATTATTATTTTCTAGATGAGAAGGTATTGTGTTGGAGGCATTACTTTAGGAACAACCCACATACATACTCTACATTGACATGTTTTGTCAATACTGTACTATACAACATGGTGAACGTATTTGTAAGGCTTTTTTGAAACGTGGAAAATCTTGTTTTTTCAGTGAACATTAACCTTTTTCTATGGCTGAACTTAAAGAGTCTTAACAGTCCGTATGCATCCTACTGTTCAGCTTTTGTTTGTGATGTATGATATTTGAATCTAGCTTAACACTACAGAATACACACATCGACATGCATCATCAGCGTAAGTGTCAGAGTCAAAGTCGTTAGTAACCACCTGTTGGATATTTCCATTGTCAGGCTCGTAAACAAACCAAATTACATAGAAAATACAAGCGGTGACTATTTTTTTTTAATTTTATTTTTAATGGATATTCTCGGAAATGGTTGATTCACTAGGAACACCGCCTCACATATTTTGCACTCGCTTTAAAATTGCAGAAATTAAAGCAACAGTAAGTCAGCGTGCCGGTAAACTATACATTGTATAAAAGAGCATTGTTTGAAGTTTCAAACAGCCTATGACAGATGGCACTGTGGTGACTTCTTTCAAAATTATGCCGGACACTTTCTTGTTGAACAGACTGTATGATGATCAATTGAGGTGTAGACATTCATAACGATATGGAAGCCAGTGGTGTAAATATAGATCACTGTTTTAGCTCAGGAGTGCTTTTCAGCTTTCAAAGTTAGACACAATTAAGTACTAGGGTTTTAGGAAAAGTATTTGCATGTTTAAATACTCTAGATTTATTTCTAACATTTTCTTTTACATAAAACATCTTCAATTGAAGACATGAGACACGTTGCCTAGTTCTATGAACATAAGTAGCAGCAGGAGGAAATAAAGATGCGAGCTCAGTAGAGCAGTGATCGTGAAAATAACGTTAAAATAGATAAAGGTCACAGACGAGACTGCACAATGATGCGAGAGAGGGTGTAAAGAACTGGTGACTAATGCGTTGCCTAACTGTTGCCAAGGAGAGCCGGTATTGTTGAGGACAACAAAACAAGAAAGAGTCATGTTCCAGCAGGCAAGACATCCACATACAATAACAAGAGCAGCACTACAAGTTAGACATCCGTAATGGACCAACGTTATGTGGAAGAGGTACTGGTACCCATTGTATGTCCATACCATGCCCAAATTGCTGATGAATTACTGTGTGTTGAACAATAATGTATGATCAGATCATTCAGCAGTGGTGGAAGAGTTCATGTGTAAGGCTGGGATCGTGTTCGGGACCTACTCAACGTCCGAGGGAGTTAATTAGTGTACTCTGAAACCAACTTAGGCAAAGAAAACCAGAACTTGCTCTTCTAAAAATTAATCTGGATGACACAAAACTCTTTTCGAGCACTTTATATGGAGTATTAAAAACCTCAGTAATATACTCACTTTTCACAACTACTATAGTATTAGAAAACGTTTATTGAAACTAGAATAAGGTTTGAAGTTAAATGGTAAGTCAAAGCCGTAAAGGAGCACGGACAAGAATATTTTGTGTCAGGGTATAATGTATCCCTGATTTACACAAATTTTTCGATAGAATGTTTTGTGTTGTAGTATAATGTATTCCTGAATCATACAATTTTTTTCAAAGTCAATCCTTATTGATGAATTTGATATGAAAACTCAACTTTGCCCTGTTTAACTAATGAACCAAATTTAATATTTCCTTAATTAATTGGCCTTCTATGTACTTATGTTCAATAAACATTATTATTACACTAGATGTCTATAGATGGCATGCATCGTTACGCAGTACAGGAGCTTGCCAATTAGACAGCAATGCTGTCTCCTTTGCATTTTAAATGGAAACTTTAATGTTCTATATTAGGCTTGAAACAAATATTTTGCGTGAAAAAAATTCAGGCACCCTACAGGACTAGACAAAAAAAAATATAGCGAAATCCACCGTTCCAGTTCTGAGGTTTCAGCAAGACGTACACCTATGCCCGTCTTATATAAACAGATTTAAGCTGAATTTGATATGAAAAGTGAACCCTGACCCGGATAACTAATGACCCACGTTTAATATTTTAATAATTAATTTGGGATTCAATATTCAGCAATAAAGCTTGATATCGAAAAATGTGTATAATTCAGGAATACATTATACTATGACACAAAACATTCCATCGAAAAATTTGTATACTTCAGGGATACATTATACCCTGACACAAAATATTCGTGCCCGTGCTCCTTTACGGCGTTGACTTACTATTTAACTTCAAACCTAATTCTAGTTTAAATAAACATCCCGTTTTTATTTTTTTAATCAGTTTCACTTTCAACACAACAATATACACGTCTCGAACATGTAACCATTCACACAAAACACACTTCACAGAGCAGTGCACCACATGGCTTCCATACCTCACAAACAAGCTTTCACGCCTTTAACTTCACCTTGTCAACTCACTGTAGATTTTCATGGACAATTATTTAATAAAGAAAGAAAAAAGAACTGATAGCAAAATATTATTATAGAAGATAAGAGTATCTATCGCCATCTACCCGAGCTAGTGTTTTTTTGTGGTCCATTCAGAGCAGGGGTTTTCAACTTATCAAAATACATCAAATGACACCAAAACCAAGTATTTACGACGCATAGAATGCTTTGGCCCCTCAATAGTATAAAAGGGGTGGTTTACCCCCAACAAGTTAAGAACTCCTTATCTGGTTAGAATGATTTTAGCAAAGGCGACACCCCCGCATCCAAATACATCGAATTACACCAAAACAAAATTTCTACGATGCATAGAATGCCATGGCCCCTCAATAGTATTAAGGGATGGTTTTCCACCAAAAAATTGAGAACACGTTATGTGATTGGAATGATTTGAACAAAAGTGACACCCCGAATCCAAATACATCAAATTACACCAAAACCAAATTTCTACGACGCACAGAACACCATGGACCCTCAATATTATAAAAGGGGTAGTTTCCCCCACAAATTGAGAATCCCTTATGTGATTGGAATGATTTTAACAAAAGTCACACCCTGCATCCAAATACATCGAATGACACCAAAACCAAGTTTCTACGATGCATAGAACGCCCTGGCCCCTCAATAGCAAAAAGGGGGTTGATTTCCCCCAATAAATTCAGAACCCCTTAAGTGATTGGAATGATTTTTAACAAACGTCACACCCCGCATCCAAATACATTGAAAGACAGCAAAACCAAGTTTTTACAATTCCCTGACCACTCAATAGTATTAAGGGGGTGGTTTTCCCCCATTAAATTGAGAACGCCGTATGTGATAGGAATTATTTTAACAAAAGCGACATCCCTCCATCAAAATACATCAAATGACACCAAAACCAAGTTTCTACGATGCATAGAACGGGCTGATGACTGGTCTGCAAGAAAAAGACAAAATCCACTTTGAGCCCTATGCGTTATCTCGATTTTCCATTTGCAGATTTTAATGAATTTGGTATACATGTCTTCTATATACCAATCATAGCTAGTATACAAAATTTGGTTAAAAAATATTTAAGTACAGCGGAATTATTAATCCTTAAAGATTTCCGTTTAACATGGGACAGTGACTTCAAACCTTATATATTGGCCCGAGCGGCCAATATTATACCTTACCTCAAGGTAGTAAGAGTTTTGCATTCTTCTATGCCCTTAGCTAGAGATTTACAGTCTTTTTCTGTAAACTGGAACAAGTGCCAGTTAAAGTCCATTCCACAGTTCCTTACCACATACACCACTGATAGTTCCTGAAAAATGAATGTAACACGCAATATTTCAAAACAATTGTAAGTTATTAGGCCAAATTACAAAATGTTACCCCCAAAATACCCCAATCACAAAATGACAAGCTGTATTGCAACACACAGTGCAAAGATATAACATGTACTGGTTATAGTAATAACGGTCTGTAGTCCTTGATCAAAGTACAGTACTTAATTTTGAGTTCAGTTCAGATAGATCGGACCAACTCTAAACTTCAAACCGTGGCAGAATATGGGTTGAATATTAATGGTTGTTCTGTAAATTATTTACTTAGATGCACACTGACAAGAAAAACACTTCTTTAACACGTTTTCCACATTTTAAATACAAACATTTCCGACGTGGCAAAACATTATTTTACATTCCCCCTTTTTTAATATTTTCTCTTGCAAATGTAGGTTCAGCACAACATAAATTGTATAACTAAAATGCAGATATTTACTAGCAAATTCATATCTCTCTTTAATGCCATCATGAGTTGTAGAAACAGAAAGAAATCACAAGGCACTAAATCCAGTGAGTGAGGGTGTTTGTGTGTGAGTGGGCAGAGGAATTAAAGCTCAAACACAGTGGGCAGGTGCATTGTCGTGATGAAGAAACCAATCACCTGTATTTGAATTCTCAGATCACTTTCGCCAAACTTTTTCTTTAACACGCTGTACAACATCAATGTGAAAGTATTGGTGTACAGCTTACTCTTGTGGGTCAAATTAATGAGGTGCAAAAAAAAAAGAACATATTCTTCATATTGTGATGAATTTGTAGTGCTTTTTTTTAGGTCTGCAATGGGTTACACTCATAAACCCAAGACTCATTACCAGTGATCGCCTCTGAAAGGTTTGTCTCCTGTTCCAGAGGCCCTGCATTCAAATCCTGGGGCTGACCCTTAGCCATAGCCTTGAGTACTGAGGGTTATCCTACAAGTCTGTCTGTGAAGCACCCCACACTAAGGTATGATTGCAGACGTCTTCCAGAAGGGAGATTGGAAGTGAGATCCCACCAACCACAGGTTTATCAAATCAAATAGACATTGAAAGGAATTCTGGGTCTCCTTCTTGCTTTTATTAAGGCACATGTCTTCTTCTGATTTTCATTTACAAGATGGAGCACAATTTTTGCACCAAGCCATTGCATGTTCAGACCAACAATAATGAAGTAAATAAAATGAAAAGTTCTTGAATGGTGATTCTCTTGGATGCATTCTTTCATATGAACCACTTTTGTATTAATTTTGCTTTTTGTGTATCTCACAAGCATACAGCATTCTCAACAGACCTCAATGCCACGTTTAAACTTGTAAAACCACTAAACAACTTGTGACCTGCTCAATGCATCCTCCCCCCAAAGTCTTGTTTCAGTTTTTCCTAGTTTGAGGCAGAAATTGAAGTATCATTGCTGTTCTTACACTTTTTGTTTTCTACATATACTACATCCTGGTTTTAAAAAGCATTCTTTGACGCACACATTACCAATTCAAAACTACGGTGATCATTGTGGAGCAGCTAGTTAGTCAGTAAACTCTCACCCCAAGCACGGGTGTTGTAAATGTCCTACATATAAATACTTTTCATTGCCCATTCGCATCAATTAATCAATATAAGTACTTTTCGCCATCATGGAATGACCCAACCAGTGTCAATGTGACGTAAAACATTACATTATCATAATCATAAAAACAATGGTCGCTCAAAACTTAAGTCTACGTTCGACGTTTTGAATTTCCAGTTGAAATGACTTCCCAGACAGCACGTATGCTTTCGGCAAGCTTAGCTTTCGCTTGATTTTGGCTTGCCGCGGTAACTTGAAATGCTAAGCCTATGGCAACCTTAACTTAAGCTTGATTTTGGCTTCCCGGAGTAATAGATTGCCAAGACAAGTTTGTTGCAAGCTTGCCACAACTAGCATAAAACAAGCTGGACAAGTGTAAACTTCGTTGCTTGAATCAAGGTTGCTGCAAGCTTTAAGCTTGCCATGGCAAACTTACTGTAAGCTTATTGGCTTGACATGGCAAGCTTGCTGCAAGTTTCAATCAAGCTTATTATGCTGTCTGGGGTTGGTACTTTTAAATTCAGTTCAGGTTTTGTTCAACACTAATTTTTACCTGTAATTTGGTTTTAGATTTTTAGTTGACCTTGATACCCAAAAGTATAGTGTCCTTGAATAAGTATTCGGTAAAAGCCCTATCTTGCCCGTGGAAAAAAAATTGTTACTATGCGGAATCCAAATTTGATTAACTCGCGACAGTAGGTGCTGCCATCTAA
>KZ874208.1:8623-21271 GCA_003456935.1 Machilis hrabei
CTTGGCAATTAAACTTTCCGCAAACCACGTTTTTCTTAAAAATTTGCCTAACCGCCATTTTAAAAATGGCTGCCAGAAAAAAACTATGGCTTATAAAATTTTTTCAAACAGTGTTTTGTGACTGTCTACCTATAGGGAACTCATGATAAAAAAAATCAGGAAAATTAAAAATGTTGAGCAACAAATTTTATTTATATTGGGTGATTTGAAATGGATTGACCCATATAATCAAATCAATCCTTATCGGAATGTACTGGGTTCAAGCTCAAGGCTGGCCTCTAGCCCTCTTCTAGCTTAGAGTTTAGGCATTATACAGAAGTGATGCGTTTATTAAACGTATAATGTGGAATGTGTTGAATAACCTTATTACAATCTTCTAGGCCTGAAAAGGGACTACTAGCATTAGCTCCAATTATCCACAAAGCATTTAATATATGGAACAAGCTTTGATCTATTTGTCTTCAACGTTCTAAATTGGAGACCTATACTACTTTTCGAACTCGTGTTAAAGTCAGTTTGACATGTTTGGTGATGTTTCACTATAACAAAAATGTAAATTTTAATAATCTTTTTTTTAAAGGCCATGCATTCACTTGAAGTTTTGGCCAAAGTTCAAAGTCTCTCCGTAACAGAAGTAATGGAGCCGCACAAAGATGTCTTGGCCGAAATGGTTCCTCCGAAGAAACACCTTTTGAGGCATCAGCCAGCCAATGCACAGATGGGTCTCATGGAAGGAAACACCTTTTGCACTTCCTTGGAACCACGTCTCTTTACAATAGGTAAGCNGAGTGTTTTTTGAGTTGAAATTAGGTGTTTTCACTTGCCATTCTCTGCTTTGTCCATAGTTTGTTTTCCATATGGTTAGCTAATTGTGTTAAATTCAGCGTGTTAACTATTTTAATGCAAGGAATGTAACCGACGATACTTTTCTTTCCCAGTCGAAAACAAGGAGTATTTCCGCGAATTACTCTTCCTGTGTGATGCAGAAGATGCAGAGCTGAGAAAGTGTGCGTGCTACAAGTCCGTCAATAACTTGATTCCATTACGAAAATCTGCCATGCGTGTGTTGGCATCGTTACATTACATTCAGTCTTGTTGTGGTGACATCTTTAATGTGTTGTACAAAGCCCTTGAGAAGAAGAATCCTGAATTGCAAGAAGTTGCCTTTGAATGCCTGAAAAAGGTCATCTCGGGATGTCAAATCAACATGGAAATGGTAAGTTGCTTTAAGTATGTCATTCTTGGTGTTCTCAGTTTTAATCATCAGCTTTGAACAGTTTGAGTTTTTCTATTATTATTAATAAACAGTCTGCAAATTTAATTTCTTGTTTTTTAAAGGCTACTATAAAATAAAATAAACACAAAGTTATTATTTTTCTTCTGTACACGATGTTTCCATCATATTTATTAATTGTCAAAGTATTGCGGACGTTGTATATTTTTAAAGTGTTATTTTAACGTCGCAAAAGGTCAAAATAAATGTGGTCGAGATGACGTGTACAGAAACAATGACAACTTTGTGTTTGTTATTTTAATATTACCATAAAAATCAAGAAATTCAATGTCTTTTTTTTTAATGTTATTGAGTTCAGTCTTTCTGGGAAGCAGATGGCATCAGTATCCAGGTTTGTTATTTTAGAGTTTTGTAGGCATTGTACACTGTTCTACACTTTTTATAATTGAGTCATTTTCTGAGGTTTCAGACTTGTAGATAGTCATTGTAACCAACATGAAAGTACATTCTTTTGTTGAAGTAGAAATGGACTGATAAAAAAGTATATTTATGTACAACGTATTTAAAAGTGGCCACATCCATTCACCTATAATTAGACAATATTGACGAATCTAACAATTTTAGTTCAATTCCATTAAGAGTACTACTCATTTGTAATTTCCTCTATATTGTGTGAATATGTATATTTTTAATTATATGCTTCAGACTTTAACTGTAAATGGTGTCGCAGAAGGTATGCACAACATGTCCAGGGTCAAATTATCAGATTTAAATAAGACAAAAATTAATTGTTTTTTTTTTCATCAAGTGAGCTCAAAATTTTTTAATGTGGTAGTATTGGAATAATACAATTAAAACTTGAAAAATGTAAACAAAATGTTCGTAGTACTGTGACACCCACCCAGAGTATTATGGATGTGTTGTTTATGTTTTTAGGTTTGTACTGTACTATTTTACCATTGTTTACTGACTTTCAAAAAGTTTTTGATAAAGGAATTGAAATATCGTGGGGGGAAAAAGTGCGCTCTTCATGAGTGTCTGTATTAAGCCAGTTTCTACATTCTTTAATCATATTTAAATCCAAGAATTAATTATGAAATAATTAAGAATTACTGTTTCAATTATTGCTGTTAAAACATGCCAGAGTATGTAATTAAATTCTAAACTTTACGTTTGAGGGAGTGCCAATAAATCTTACCGTGAAGAGTAATTTTTAAATAGTAAAAGTATACATTTATTTACCTTCTTAATTTGAAAATAAACTAATTATACTTACAAAATTTGTGATCTCAGATCACCAATAATTGTTCTTTTTTAATTGAACTCTGTCTGCTATTTTGTGTAAATATGTTATATCTATTATCAATTTTCTCTTCAGGTTCACAATCAGATGCGTCCCTTACTAAGGAATTTGAGTGACTACAGAACTCTCACGCTTAATGTTGTTCAGAGGTTGTCTTACCTGACGCAGCTTTTCCCACTGAGCTTCAACGAGAAATTTTGTGAACAGCTACTAACACACATTAAGAAGTTCCTTGAAGTATCCATTGTTATGCAAAAAGGCAAGTGTGATCTATATTAAAAATAATGGAGAGAGGTTTTGCAAACTTTTACTGGATTACCGTAACTGTAGTGGACTATTCTAGTGTGATTTGGTGTTAAGAGATTTATTATATAAATGATTTAAGAAAATTGTGTTCAGGTGTACTTCAGAGTAATGCATATGTGTGCCATAATTACTGTATTAATAAAAACTAAAACACTTTAGTACCTGTCCCCCCCAAAAAACATGTAAAACTGCCATGGTGTCGTGTTTTAATTGGAAAGGGAAGTGCTGTTGCTACCACAGAACTAATACAAAAGACAGCTTACAAGCACTTGTGGCCACTTATGTTCTCTTACTAGCTTTAGAATATAATAAGTTTAAACTGTTCCAAAATGGTTTTGCGGTGTTTAAACTTAAGGAGAGAGGGGTTACAAGAAAAGTACATAAAGGAAAATATTGAAACAATACAGGGATGTATATCAAAATCATATTGCATGCCAATTGCACAAAAACAAATTGAAGATGTGTATGTGGTTAAAGATAGTGGCAACTAGATAAATAAGATCATTGAAGTTGCTTATATAAAAAAACTGTATATGCAATTCTCTACCACCAAATGCTAGTTATCATTATGTATTGAATTTAGTGGCAAAAATGAAGTTGTGAAAAAAATACAGTTATGCAAAGAAATGCAAAATGAATAATAAAACTACTCCCAAATGGCATAAATAATTACAATAAGAAAGGGACCTCTGAGTCATTGGATTTACATTAGTGTGATAGTTGGTTCTATGTACAGTTGCTCGTCACTTTCAGCAGTGATTAATCTGTACGGTTCTGTTTTAGAGTGGTAAAGTATAAAATACTATTTTAATGGTAAATTATGGCAGTTTGGTAAAAAGAGATGATTTAGTGCTTCATTTGTTGTTTTCAATTGCATTCAGTTGAGAAGTTGCGACTTGCTAATCTTTTGAGAGTATTTTGCTTAAATCAAGTTCTGGCTCGTTCAGCTTCTGAACAACTTCCATTAGTTTATTCTTTTGTACTGTATATATATTTTCAAAGAACTATGACAGTTAATATATATAGGTGAAAATTAAGTGTTTCTCTTTTTTGACAGGTAATTTTTGTATGGGTGAAGTTGAACAGAAGATTGCTGCCATCATTGGTATATTTCATAAAATCCCTGCTGCCTCCACTGCATTCCTTGAAATTTTGTGCAAGTTAGTTCTCCAAGCCGAGAAGTCACTTATGATTGAAGCAAGCAGTCCATTCAGAGATCCACTTGTGAAATTCCTTCTCAGATATCCCAGTGAAACTGCGGATCTCTTCCTTGCAGACAATAACATCAAGGTATGTCATCAGACTTGCAAGTCAGTGTAATGAAAAATAAAGCTGTAGTGTTTGACATAGTGTTGGTATTTTGGGGGTTAATTTCACAGCAATGAAGAATAATTGTGTTTGTAATGAAGATGGATGGTCAATCACACACATCAATGCCTTACATGGGATTCGATCCTAAACTTGGTTGGCTTGATGGTAGAGGTTTTGCCTCCAGATCATGAGTACAAATGGCTGAGCGGACACCTTGCTATCCTACAAGTCTGCCTGTGGAACATCCCACATTAAGGGGTGTTTAAGGTGGGGTTCTGTTGATAAGTGTTTGATATAAAACAACCCAAAAATTGTAAAGCGGTTAAAATCCTTCATCAACTTTGCAAAGTTTATGGGGGTGGTGTGAGACAATGGTGCCATATATTTAAAAATTGGCAAATCAATGTCCACGATGAGGAAAGGAATGGCCAGCTGACTGTGATGAATAATGAACTCAATTAGACATTGTTTGATCACCCTCTGTACAGCCTGGATTTGGCACCTAGTGATTTCCATCTTTTTGTGCACACAATGAAATGGCCTGCATTGCAGTGCTTTCACGATGACGAGTTACAGTCCAGCATTGCACAATGGCTCAATATGCAGGCAGCAGAATTCTATGATGACAACTCAAAAGCTTGTTAAATGCTATAACAAATGTCTCAGTTTGGCTGGCGACAATGTTGAAAAATAGTGAAAAGTCGTTATTTAAAGTTGTAAATAATGAAAATTCTGCAACAGTGTTGATGTTTTTTAATGTACAGCCCTCGTATGATATGTTGTATGGTCAATCGTCTCAAGAAAGAACTAAACTGAGGTTGGCTTGCTCACTCTTAAGTCATTCTTGTTTTTCCATTTACTTTTAGGAACCTCAATGGAGTCGGTTTCTGCATTACTTAATAAAACACAAAGATGGGAAACCTTTTTGCGAAGTGCTGATGAACAGTGGGGTCAAGTTGGCTTCAATGCTCTCTACTGCACCACAACCTGTTGTCGGTATGTTGAGTTTATGTACATTTTATTTGCAATGGTTAACTTCTTGTGATTAGTTTGATTAAAGTGTCAGAACGTTAATCCCATTGCAATATTCTTTCTCACAGTAAAATTGTAGCTTAAACACTGAGAAGCTGTTAGGTGTGGCGTTTCTGAACACTAGTATAGTTGTATTTAGTAACAGCATGGTCACATTGGGTGCTTCTGTGTTGCTGGAAAATCAAGTGCTCATAGAATATTACTGACACATGCTAGAATAAGTCCAAACAATTCTTGTTTAAGCGCTGGTAATATCTAAATAATTGTCTAACCTTTTATTCTTACAAAAAATGTTGCTCTATCGCTAATGTTGTGCTGTATTTGGCAGCCCTGAGTATATGTCAAACAAATTTCTGTGTTTCAACTATGTAATGCTTATTTATGTTTGTTTTTCTTAGCTGCTGGTTCACAGCCACCAGTGTCAACCCTGACACCTACCGACAAGGCCGAAATTCAGTTGCAGAGCATTCGTATCACGTCTCTTCTCATTAAGATCAATGATCAGTGGCTTTCAACTCAGCCAGTATTGGTTGCAGCTTACAAAACTTTGTGGTGCTCAGATGATTATATAGTAAGTATCATTGGAGGTTATTTAATATTCAGGCAATTATGGTGTTATTTATTTGGGAAGAGAAACATAGTGTTTATGTTTTATTATTAAATCTTGTTTTTCATTAACTTACATTTTCTATTTTGTAGCAAATTCACGAGCAGGCTGAAGCTCGAGATTATTCTCATTGGAAGGAACCTCGTTTGTTGGCAAGAATACTTTTGCATTACTTCTGTCATCATCCAAATGAAGTAGATCTCTTGTTTGAATTGCTAAGAGCTCTCTGTGGCAGACTGATTCCAGACTTCCAGGTAATATACTATTGTTATATGCATGTTGCATTAACAAGAAAGTTGATGATGTATGTTAGAGTCTCCAGATTGTATAAAACTTTGGAAAGTTTTAAGAGATTTCGTAGGTGTTGTCTAAATATCAGCATTTATAGTTTCAAAGTTACCTTCACGCACTAGTGTTGAACATATCACCGGTTGAATATAGCCCTGTTTGTCACTAGTCTTTTTTGTTTTTATGACAAGCAACTCGCCTGTAATGCAAAAGCACCGTGAGTGCCAAAAGTAAACATAGAACTATGAAGAAAGCAAGTATTTATGAACCTTAGTTTGGAAGGTTTGAAGATTGTATGTATCCGGAAAAACAGTTGATGAGTTGAAAGCAAGTATTTATGAACCTTAGTTTGGAAGGTTTGAAGATTGTATGTATCCGGAAAAACAGTTGATGGTAGTGTGTTCCAGAGTTTGGAAACTCGAGGGAAAAAAGTAGAGTTGTAATAGGCCGTTCTGTGGGTNAAAAGCTTGNCCGTGTAAGGATGACACGAGGCACTNTGCCTAGTGGTACNAACATAGGTGGCAACAGGAGGAATTAAAGATGCGAACTCAGCAGAGCAGTGACCGTGAAAATAACGGTAAAACAAACAAAGGTCCGTGATTGCACGACGGTGAGGGACGGGTCATCTATTAAACGAAAAGCTCGCCTTTGAATTGAGTCAAGAAGATTAAGATGAGTTTTAGGGACACCACCCCATACGTCTGATGATGCTGCCATAGCTTTGCATCCTTTAATCTAAATTTGTGGGTATCATTGCTAGTATCTAACCTCAAAAGGATATTCTTTGATGAATTAAATATGCTAGATTCATTGCCTACTAAGAAAAGTAGAGGTTAGTGCACATTTAATTCGTAGATAATAGCGTGTTTTAGTCGGTTTCGTGATGTATTTATTACTAGCCACTTGAGAGTGATGATGTGGCAACACTGCATTTTAAGTGCAACTCAATATCTTTCATGTGAACTAATGCATTTTGATATTAGCGTTATTCGCCTTAGTTGTTTATGTTTTGGAAGTGTGTACAAGTATTGCCAACCTATAAACATAGTATGACGTTGCCACATTTCTACAAAGAAAATGTGGATATTTTAATATCTGTATATGACTATAATATATATACGTATTTAGACTGTTACATTGAATTGAATGACATTGTAATAATTTATTTTATACCAATAAGACCCAAAAAAATAATGGGCATTTTTTGCAATATTTGCCTCTCAAAACTTTGATGTCAAACTCACAACAACAATTAGTATGACACTGAAAATAAGTATTTTTATATTTTATTGCTAACTTGTAGATACATATTTCAATTTTAAAAATGATTGCTTGTGAACACTATTTTAATTTCCTTACTAATATACTGTACAATATAAAACCAACAAAAGAAAAAAGTCAGTTTTAAGTTATGTTATTTAATTTTTGCTACTAAAATTAAACCTGATATGAAAAGTGTTTCCATTGTTGGTCCTTTAATTTTATATTTCCAGTGCTTTTAACAAATGAACTAATGATGAGTTAATGTAGTTTTTGGTGACATTTTTATTGTCTTTTCAGTTTCTCAAAGAATTCCTTGATTCTACGGTGGCACAGGGCTACACAGTAGAGTGGAAAAGGCTGGCTTTTTTTCGCTTTGTGGAGCATTTCCAGAATCCAGCCATGTCTCAAGATTTGAAAGCTCGCATTCTTCAGTACATACTCATCCCCTGTTTTGCCATCAGTTTCGATCGTGGTGAAGGCGAACGTCTGATAGGCAGTCCGCCGGCACCCGATCATGACAATCCAGACAATATTGTCGGTGTCTTCATTGGGAAGGTAAGTGCTATTGTAAGTAATTCCCTACCATTTACGTAGCCGTGTCGTAAATAGTTGTAAATAGTACCCCTGCTTAAGTACCTTGCATGTGTTCTAAATGTTGGTTGTCTTATTTAGACTTTACAGTCCATTAGAAGGATATCATTCTGTTTTCCTGCATGCAGCAATTAGTGCACATGAAAGTGTTGTGTTTAACTATTAAGTCTGTTAAAGCATATATATAATAAACATTTATTTTGTAGTGCTGAAATGTACAGGGTGTCACAAGATAGTTGCTCCACATTTACAGTGCAGAATCATTAATTTAAAATAACCAGTAATGCTTAGTGTCATGCTTCTACTTTAAAATTACGTGGCCTGATATTTTGTAGGTATTTTGCCCCAGAATGGGTTTTTAAATTTTTGTGGACAGGTAATGCACATGTAATTTGATAACATTTCCTTTTATGCAGGCAATTTTTCAATACAAAATATATTAGAAGAAAACTGTTAAACTGCCAGATTCACAAAATATGGTGGCTGTTCAGAAAGTAAAGTTGGATTGGCCATCCATAATAATAAANCATTTAGCGACATTTTTAGAAGTTTTATCTGTATACTTTTTCTAGATCCATATCTGGCTGGACCTGCATTACAGCCATCACTGTGTGAAATACAAGCTTCCATTTAATAATAGGGTTTTTAAGTTTTTGGTTATTATGATTTCTTTATTCATTATTCACCTTGGAGTGGTCATCAGAAATACATGGGGAAATATGACTGGTGCTTTTAATGTACATTTGATGGCTGCATACTATTCTTTACTCTTGTGTATTAAGGGTGCTCTGCACATTGTGTGTACAAAAAGCATTCCCAAGAAAAATTGCACACTGTTTGGCTTGTGTGGAATAAACTCAAAAAAGTGAAAATGTAAAGTAATAGAACAAAAAGTACCTTGGGTCTATTCTGGTTCAAGGTTTTCTGACATTAACTTGCTTAAATTTGTGTATTTTTTTATTATTTGGCTTTATAAGGAAACAAAAGGAAAATTAAAAGTAACCATAAAGGTTTAGGTTTTGTCAGCAACAGGAAATCATTATAAAATTGAAAAATAAGTAAAAATAAGTACCTTATTCCAGCTAAATGTAAAGGTGCAATGTTTTGCCTAGAAGTTCTCTTATTTTTATCAATCATGTCAGAAAATCGTAAACGTGTAAATACTCCGTGGTAAGAACATAGTATTAATTGTAGCCGACTGGCCTACCATGTTTCAGTCTTGTCCAAGAAGAATTCCACTCACTTTTAATCAGTCTGTAAAAGTCAGTGGCATTCTTCTTGGACAAGACTGAAACAAGGTAGGCCAGTTGGCTGCATTGACTACTATCTCCTTACCACAGAGTATATACAAGTTTACGATTTTCTGATATGAGCCACAGCATTGCTTGATAGGCGAAATACCGTATTGCACCTTTACAATGCGCTGGAATAAGGTAAATGTCTTGTTATACTTATTATTCAGTTTTATAATGGCCACCTCCTACGACAAGATTATGGATAGAGTTTCATGAGATAATGGTGTTTGTCGGTAGTAAAAGAGCCCATTTCAAGGAATTTCTCTAGCGATTTCTCAGCAATTTTTGATAGGACAGTTCCTATCAGGTGAGAGGATTATTGTATAAGACAACACATCACAAACACTCTAGGTGCAAGTTACTATCAGGTAAAACATGTTATGAAAGGACAGGTAACAACCACCAATCAGAATACCACCATCTTTTGTGTTTGTAGGATTCATTAGATTCAGAGTATCCATAAAAATTAATTGATGTGTAATGCACGATTTTGGAGAAAATAATAATAAAAAACGTAAGTTCAATTACTTGATTTTTAAGCCGGATTTACACGGTCAAATTTATCATCCAATTCATTGGACTACTGATAGGATGGGGCAACTTTGATGATAATAGTGTGATTTACACGGTCCTAGTCATTCATCCTACTAATTGTACAATTACCTATAAAAGGTTTGGATCGATTAGGACCGGTCTTATTTTCCGTCCTTGCTTTGGATCTGTCAACCAATAGGAGGAAACCTTCTTGTTCACATCGACATCGAAATCTGAATCTCCAAACCAAAGTGGCTTAGCAGAGTTGACCAGCTGTTGATATGAGATTGGACTGTTAACTGAGGCAGAAATATAAACACCGATACAAGCAGCACTGTTTTTTCTCTGCATTTCGTGGATAGGAGCTACTGGGAAAGATTTCAAACATGTATGTAAACAAATGTTTTAATTGTACTTGCAAGTGTATGTAGCCTAGAGTTAGCAAATAGGCTAGACTGATTTCAATGTAACATACACACTTTTGTTAAGTTTCTGTCCATACTTAATTAATACAAAATGTTCAACATTGCGAGATTCGTATGTGAAAAACTTTATAAAATATGAAAAGGATGACTAGAAATTAGTTAAGGTAAATATGCAAGTACCATAATTGAGGTAGGCCTACACTAGGCTTAGTTAGAATTCATGTCTGATTTGTATGTTTACCTACTGAAAGAGTAATAACACAGCTCCTGCTAGCCTCCTAGTGGGTATGTATTCAAATTGTAAAAGGTGTGCACCTGGTTTCAGTGGGAATATGGCACAGAAACTTGTGGACCAATACAGGCAGGTTAGCTACTGAAAGTCATTAGATGCACTGTAAAACACCTTTTTTCACTGGATTTGCAATTTTATAAATTAATACATACCTTACAGGTTAGTACAAGTAAGGAATATGATGTCCCTTTACCTATCCCATTTAACATCTTGAGCTGTGCATGCGGTAACGGAGGCATGATAGTTGAGCTACTTTAAACGTAACTCCAATTTTGTAGCGGCTCATAAGACTGTGTGATGAGTCTCTCCTACTGCAAGCACAGCTCAGATGTAAAATGGGAAAGGAAAGGGCTACCTCAAGAACTGCTTCATTTAATGGACGATCTGGGTGCCCTAGTTAACTCACACAAAAACTGTTGTATAAAAAATTTATTAGGTAGGCAAAAGGCCTGTAACAGGATTATTTTCTAGGCCTAGCTAGGGGTTGGTGTCTGATAATACGACCAGTCTAACTTACACTGCAACCCATCTATCTAATTAGACCTATTACTAAGCACAGTGTGGTCTAGGCCTTACCCTATCCAAGCTTCCTACATTTTGTATGGTGTAATTGCATAATGGTCACCTTAATTTCTGGTTTACTTTATTCTTGAATTTAATGACAATAAACTGTAGGTGCATACAAGTTACACATCAAATTTAAGTGTACAGTTCTATATAACGTGGTAACTGTCAAGTGATTTATAGCACACTTTTTCATCTCTGTATGTTCTGGCATTCTCCTTAAGTGGTCACAATACTAGACATCACCCAATAGCCTAATAATAATAATAACACTCAAATCCCAACAGCATTGCACTGAACAAAACGTTGCTCCACCATCACTCGGGAAGTAACGCTACTTGTTCCAGATATCTTAGTATGGTTCTATTCTAACAAAATATATTTTCCTCTTAAAATCATCTGTGTGCTTTACCTTCAGTTATCATTTATGCATATACCAGTGAACTGATAAATGAATGCTACATTTAGGTCGCTGTGAAATCAAAATATAGGGTGGATATTCAGTTTGGAGTAATGCTCACTTTTGAGTAACTCTGTATTTAACTGTACATTATCACGTCCAAATCACTGCAGTACTTAATTTAATTAATTTCAATCGACCAGCTATTCATGTTACCGTAGTTCGTATGATATATAATTTTATGTGAAAATATTTATTTTGGAAGTCGTAATGTCTTAACAAATGTTGCAGTACTCCAAATAGATCATTGCTCCAAACTGAATACCCACCCTATCACTAGTAAGTTAATCACTCTACAATAATATTGGACATTTTTATTAAGTAGCTATGGAAATAGAAAGAAATGTGAACGTCTCGCATTTCAAAACATAAACCTACATGTACTAGGCCATATGGTACTACTGGACAGTTTTTTTTAAGTGAATACCCATTTTTTAGTATATAATTTACTCATTACAATGTAATATTCTTGTTACTGAGGTACTCATCCAGTTTATTATGATGTAATTTATATTATGAATTACATTGTGCAACAGTTAAGTACAATACAGTAACTAAATTAATAGAGACAATGGGTGTCCACTACTAAAACAGTATCCACATACAAATTGCAAGTATAATTAAACTATATGTTTATGTCCCTGTTTAAATCTTTGTTGTCGTACCATAGTCATATCCACAGTGCTAGAAAACAAACTGTAGCCTACTTTTTTCCATTGCTAATTCTTCTGTACAATAGTATTTTTCTATACGGAGTAATACCGTACAACATATCAGTTGCAAAAGTGATATGTTATCTTTGAAGAGTAATTTCATTAGCTTTGAGATTATTCCTAAAATTTACGGGGGAGCGAACACCTCACCTTGGAGCTGATGTGCAGCTCTGTTTTCCACTTGGCCTGTCTATTTTCTTTTAATGATTCTTGAATCTTTCTAAATACAATGGCATTTTATTGTGCTTGAAAAATTACTATTTTGAAGCACGTCATATACCATTTTAAACGTTTTAAAACATTATGTAAAGTGCCCATAATGAACTTAAGGAAATTTAATATTTTTCTTTCGGGTTTTCAGTGACAATTATTTCAAATGAATGTACAATTTTAAAGCAAAAATAGGATATTCTTACTAAAAAAACAATGT
>KZ874209.1:28676-42693 GCA_003456935.1 Machilis hrabei
AAACACCTATGTTATTTTTTTCTTCAGAATGACACTTGCTACTCCTTTGGTGGACGGCATGGTGGTAAGTCGACGGGTTTTGGGAAGTCTCGTTCGACAAACTGCTTTGAATATGTGTCGAAGGAGGAGGCTGGATAGTGACAGGTATATGCCATTTTTTAATTTTTCTCTCCCCTCTCCCCCTAGATGTAGTTAGTTATTTAGAAAATAAGTGCCAGCCTGTGTGGTGTAGTGGCTAGCAAACCTTGTGGGTTCATTTTAAAGGTATAAATCATTACAATTTTTGCAAAATAGTGTCCGTTTTGTTTTAAACGAGGGAAACTATGTCTCACTTGAAACAGTTCATGTTTAATCCTTGAAGCCACTCCTTAGATGCTTCAATGTACTTCATCTAATTTAAGCTTCCATCCTTCTAGAAATCCCTACAAAGGACTGAAAAGATGAAAATCCGACAGTGTTAAGTCTGGATTGTGTGGCAGAAATTTCCAGTTCGCACGGAGGTGGTGTCGCATTGTCGTGAGGCAACTTTACTCCCTAACTAAATTATTCTGGTCGTTTTTCATACCTTTCCTTTGTGGTACCTTTCTGCATTTACAGTACTGCCATTCTGATGAACGTTCTTTGGATTTCCATTTTCGAACAACTAAATCCAATTTATGATGGTGCCTCTATCACTTGGGTTCTGTTTTGTTATAAGCAGTTTCACTGTAGCATGTGTCACAAAATAACAACATTCCCACATGTCATGACACTACTGTGGTATTTACTTAAGCATTTATGCTGTCACACTAATATTAGAATGAACTGGTAATGTGCAAAGCAGTGCACAAGTCGCTTTGCTTTTCGGACATCCCTCTTATTATTGTATTAAACTTAACATTCTCCAGTCCAGTAAAATATTATTATTTTGTGTTTTACATATGTATCATTCCAAGAAGGGGATTTAGTTCAAAAACCTTCCAGGTGTCAAGGCAAATAGCTGAGACCTTTCCAGTCCCTTCAATCAGAAATTGAAATAATGTGTTGCTTCCTTATTAAGGAAATTTAATATATATATATATCTTGTGACTTTGATTTGAGTTATAGATTATTCCAGAAATTATTATTTACCCACCAGTGACAAACTTTTTTTTAAATTTATTTTAAGTGTTTGTACTGTCTCATGGGTTTCTTTATTACCATGCTGGGATAATAATTTCTTAATGCTTCAAGCCTGATAGGTATACTGTAATGCAGGGTTGTGGATCCTATAGTCATGTGTATTAGGGCCATTATCCCATTTGTTATGACCTTTCCCCAGGACCTACAAAAGTATCTTACACAAAACCTTCTACTGCCTTTTGTAGAGTTTGCAACTTACCCAAAATTATGCATGTGTGTTATCTTGCACCACTATAAGTTCTGTACGGATGATGCAGACCATGTCCTTTGGAATTTGAGGGACTTTGTTGAATAATTAATAATAGGAGTAGTGAAAGACATTTATTATCAGCGAAAATTGTATAGTAGTGCATGATAACACGTATGCATAATTTTGGGTAAGTTGCAAACTCAACAAAAGGCAGTAGAAGGTTTTGTGTAAGATACTTTTGTAGGTCCTGGAGAAAGGTCATAACAAATGGGTTAATGGCTCTATATCTCCCTGGGGGAACAATAGCTAAGATGGTGGCAGCAATGCCAACTGATAGGCTTTGTTCTTGGTATAATGAAGAAAATATAATTTTAATAGCTGTGTATGATGAATCATCCTTAAAAAATGTTTGGATGATAGTATATGGAATGCTAAGGTGTTTCATACACTACAAAAAATAAATTCCACTTTGTCCTGATGCATCAAATTATCCACAAATAAACATCACATTGCATATTTGCTTTTTATTGTGCTATTAAAGAGCCGAGTTATCTCTGTAACAAGAAAGTGGAAATTACATCTCACTTTTCATGTCTAACTGCTAGGCTATTTTTCAGACAGCCTTAATAGTCCAGGTGCCAGGTAGTCTGAGGTGGAACAAAATTAGCGAGTTTTGATATTTAGCAGTTTTTTAGGATTGATGAGCAAATTTGTGACCTCGTACCTTTGTCGTTCACGCCACCAGATTGAAACAAATATGCCAAAAATCATATTTTCTGTGATATGTCCTTCTGGTTCATTCTAGCACTAAAATACCTCAGTGCAGAATTAAAGAGAACTAAATATTCTACAAATTATGTGGTATGCAGTTTTTTTTTAAACTCAATAGTTTCAATTCGGCAGCTTAGCATAACTGGTCCTCCAATGCGCACTTTTTGTATAGCCGTGCAGTTAAGAATAGTATATGTGTAAATACATTAAAAACATATGTATTGGCAATAGTAAATTTTTTACATGGGTACATTTTTGAAAATTGTAGTTGGCAGGAAGGTATGTAGGCAGTTATTTCTTAGTAGCAATGCAGAAAAAGGGAGAAAGTTTGTACTGACAGCAAATTTGTTCAAAGAGCCCTTCTTAAATTCAACTCTTTGTAACCAAGGGGAATTTAAGATCCTCAACATACTGAAATAGAACAAACAGTTGAGCCGAGTCTTTGGAATCTTCAAAGAACAAAACACTACACCTGAAACCATTGCCAAGGCAGGAGAGTGTTTTCTCCTTGCATTATATGCCAAAAATAGTTTCCTTGGTAAAATGTCAAGTGACAATCGATCACAAAAAGCAAATTCAATCTTGCTTCACTTCTGCCAACAGCAGCAGCTCAGCAACTTTAATTTCGAGTGTGAGGAATGGGGGTGGAGAAAGAATAAGACCAGACTTTCTCCAGTCATAATTTTAAAAGATCCTACTCTTCAGTTACTAAAATTAATTTCTTACAAAGGGGGGGGAAAAATGAGATAGGCTTCAGCAGCGGAAAAGTAGGACTAAATTATTCAATTACTAGTGGCTTTTTTCATGGTTCGTCCTGTGAAAATGCACAAGTGCCACTGTATGTCAGTAGTGAAGAGGAAGAAACTGCCAACTTTGTACAGAAGAAACTGAAGATTAACTACAATCCGAAGATGAAACACTTCCAACCTACCCTCTTTGAACCCATTTACAGTACAATAAACTGATTATTGTAGATTANGCCTGCTAGGGATACAACATTAAAAAATGCCTCNGAGGTATGTGGAGATGAGTGTTGATATCATTAACATGTGTGTTAAATGTTTCACTGCACGAAATTTCACTTANGCTCCNTATTTCAGGGACGTATGCACCACTTTGCTGTGCCGCAACTATTGAGTTGTCAAAAAATTGCGTAAGGCACAATTTGTACGAAATTTAGTTTTAGTCAATTTTGTACAGACCTACATTTGTGCTAGGATGCACCAGAAAGGAGATGTACGGAAAAATGATTTTGGGTGCCAATTTACAATGTGGTGGTGCAAGCAGCAAAGGTACGAGGTCATAAATTTGTATTTTTACCCTTCAAACCTGACAAATATAAAAACTCCCCTATTTTTTTCTATCAAACATGAATTCACACTAAAGCTTTGAAAATGTAATTATCATCTAACCAAGGCTTAAGTCATACATATCTGTTAGTAATAATAATAATGTTGTTTTCCGAAAGAATGCAAATTTAAAACTGTATATTAATTACTATGTATATAATTTTATAGCTACCAGCCACCTCATGTTCGAAGACGACTGAAGGTTCAAGAAATCGTCCAGCGCTATCGCAGCAAATTGTCCGATCCTGAGCTTTACACACATCTGTTCAGTAACATGTTTGAATGAATATATGTGAAAGTTACCTAGTGCATTACCAAAGCATAGTTTAGTTAATTTTCTATATTTATGAAATCACAAGAATGGTTCCAGTACTGATCATTTACAATTTATACATTCCACACAGTTATAGGCCTTGGAATCTGACTGCTGTTTTTCAAAGTTCTGAAATAATGATTGTTGCAGGTGAAGTTAGGTGATCAATTTTGTTAATATTTAAGTGCTTGTACACATCATAAGGAAGGTGGATTGAGGTATTATTTAATGTGCTTATACTGTAGGTGGAATGAAAAGGTTAGCATGTACAGCAGTAATATAATAACACATGTAACTGCCAAGCAATGGTCACTGTAAAAGTATACTGTTAGCAAGTTAACGTCTGTAGCTCCCAGGCTACTAATTTATGATCTTCCATCACTATGGTCATGAGGTGTTGGTGTAATCCCAAATCTGGAATAGTCTTCAATCAATTCCACCATGTTAATTTTCATCTAACACTTTTCCTTATTGCTAGAAGTGAACAGTCTTTGATCGTTGTAACAAAGAAATGTCATTAAAGATGGAACAAAATGTACGAGGTTTGTTAAGGTATGCCTGAATGTTTATAAATCGTTATTCGGAATTGTGAATTTCAGTAGATTATGGTGCATGTAATAAAAGTGTTGTTATTTATACTGTTGTCACATTTTCTTATTCATCCTTCATTGGATGTAATGCATTCAAAATTGATAGTGCAGTAAGGTTAAATACCAGAATCTTTTTTTTCCCAGTTTGAACGTGTGATGTGTAAATATTCCTTTCTCTTTTAGCTTGGGAATGCTTCTCGACCTTCAGAGCTAGATAGAAAAAAACACTAGTTTCATAAACGGTATTTTCATGTTTAAATCCTCTCGATTTCTTTTTTGCCTGCCTATTTTTTTCTGTTTCGTGTCCAGTTAACACCTCTGCCCAAAATACGCATTCATTGAGACGGAGATGTACAAATGAGGGACGTTTGATTAATAATGCTTACGTAATGTTCCCATGTGTTTTAAACAAAGAACAAGGCTTGTAGAATTGGTTTTCCGGTAACATGTTCAATAAATTGCAGATTAATAATCTAAGTAGTAGTTTGACTCATTGTTCTTGTGAAAAACCTGCAAGTTCTTGACTTGAGTTCTAAAAGGACTCGTGCTTTAACAAGATTCATTTTTCAGTGATGTAAGGCATTTTAACCAATTTTGAGAGAGTGGTACATTCTACAAGCGTTATTCTTTCTTTAAAACGTGGGAATATTGCAAATATATTATTAATCAAATGTCATTTATTCTTATTTTCCTTTACAATGATCATGCATTCCGGGCAGTGGTATTATTTGACAGGTACTGTTAATGAAACTCCAGTGATTCTTCATTTCTTACTTTAAAAGAGAGCAAGTTTTACACAACTCACCTTCAAACCTGAATAACCCAGTCGTTCTGGTACTTCACCTTAGTTTTAAGTTAATGTCTCAAATTAGTGTATGAATTTTATAGGTAATAATGACTTGCTTATTAAGTGGATAGATTTTACATTGAGTTTGCAATATTCTGACAGAAGATACTTAAAAATTAATAAATATGTCATTCACATCAAATCATATAACTTAAGATTCGCAGATTTTATTATAAAACAGTTACTGGTTGTTGTTTTTTTATTTAATTTTTTAAAACTCGAGGGAGTAATGCCTAATATAGAGAGCGAATCGTTGTTGGAGATTGAGTTGTTTGAAAAAATGAGATCGGAAGCATTCTGGTTAACTATTTTAGTGAGGACACAAGACTGGGTTTTGCTGGAGTTGAAGTTCACCAGATTCTCTAAGCCTCATTGAAGAATTTGTTGAAGATCTGTGGTCATACATGAAGCTAGACTGGAGCGTAAAGAACACAAGTTAAATTGGNAAGGGTTATGTTGGAAAGAAAGATTGGAGTGTAATTAAAACTTGTAAATAATATCCACATATATATACATATTTATTCACCTTGTACAAATTCCTTAAAGCATCTACATAACATTAATCACATTATATACATACACAAAGGGAGTATGAAAATGCAATAAACAAGTTCAATACTTCACACGACTACAAACATATTTCTGTCACGTCAGCCACTAAATACGCAAAGTTATATGCACTGTACAATAGATGTTCCAATTACCAACACTATTGTGTGGTTCACCCTATAACACAATGCAGTTCCACAGGTGTTGCTGCAACACTAAGGAAAATGCTATATATATATACATATAAATGTTAAAGCTTAATAGGTGCAAGATCTGGGTCTTCGTACAGCCCTTAGTAAGAATCGCTACAAAACACCTTAATTTTCTTAGACAAAAATCCACCTGGGGACAATAATTTGCCAATCAGTTCAAAACAAGCAGGATTATTATATTTTTTTTTATATATTTTTGGTCTGATACGTCCCAGAATATATTCTACATACATTTACATTTTAAACATTTTGTACTTGTTCCCAACTTTTTTTCAACACCGCTGTTCTATTTAAAAAAACTGTTGCAACATACGAATTGTAGGAACTTGTAAGGAAAATAANATATGATGACATACACTTTTAACTCTTGTATAAAATAAGTGACTTTTTCCAATAATTCACTTTACTCAAAGTAATAAAGTAGTAATTTATCCAACTGACTCGCTCACGCTAATTAAGCATCGTGTGACGATCATATATATTTCTTCTTTGTTCCTGAACTTGACGTTTCCATTTATCTTGCTGGTGGCCTACACGATTCAACACGTTTCCTCTGACGCCCATCTGATGCGATGATCCAGCAGCTGGTGTAGATCCTTCTTCCTANAAAAAAAAAAAAAAGAGTATGACGGCAATGTGACTGATGCTTGTCACAGAAACTAAACTACATTAATTCTGCACAATCTCAAGTAGCTAGACTGTGGAATGACCTACCACTACACTTGAAAAGCTTAAAAAGGAACAAATCTTTCCACATGGCCTGCCGCCTACACATCTTCAGCAACTAAGTTTATGACATTAAAAAACAGATTCATGCTTGTGTCACTCTTTGCCCTAAGTGTGAAGTTTTACTAAACGTCTGCTTGTAAAGTACACCACATTAAGGCATATAGTCTAGTTAATGTGTGAATAAACAGTAAAACTGAAACAGCACTGATGCCTACTATAGGTACCTTGGAATTGATATATACTGACACACATCAGTTTAACATTGTACACTGACAGGTTGGCTAAATGGTAGTGTTTAAGCCGCCTCCTGATCAGGTTACCAAGGTTCAAATGTCCATGCCCTATATGGGATGCAAACCTATAACCAGCCCATCTCTAGTCCACTGTACAGACCTGCAAAGTCTGCTCTTCTAAAAGATCCACGACATGTGTAAACAGTCGCCTCGCCAACACATAGACTTTGTTTTTGTTCGGAAAGGTATAAAACCTTTCGGTAGACGACTGAATTTCGGCAGACACAAACCAATTGTGATGCAAGCTGTAATATTCCAGTTTGGGATCAAATCAGGTAAACAGAATGTTTAATAATAAATTTTAGTTTGATCACATATTAGATAGTAACGTGTAAAACTCTGAAACAAAGAAATTCAAAACATTTGAGCAGAGNCAAGTTGAGTATAGATTCATGCCATGTGCCACTCAGAATGTTGGAAACTGCACAATTAACCCTTTTCCTGTTGTGAAAATTGAATTTCCATCAAATAAGTTGTTTGCTGGAGCTTGCACAGGAAAATTTCTGCGACATTCAAGCACCAATGTAAAAATAGATTTACGTTTACTTAAAATATCTCTAAAACTAAACAAGATACAATTCTATTTTACTGTAGCACTCATATTTAAATTCAAGCAGCAATTTAAATTATATAAGTGACAGAGCATATTTAAACGGCAACTGCAAAACGTTTAGCAACTGTCAATAATAGTTCTTCTCGAACTGGATTTGTAACACTGCCCTACATGGGCCATTCTGTGTGCCCACAACCTACACTTTAATTGCAAGACAAGATGGGCGTATACCCTGGTTATATAACATTGATAATGAGGGATATATAACCTTTGGCAGCTTTAAAATATGATCCTATTCAACTGGAGATTCTGCCACATTTGAACAAGAATCTAGAGCTTGGTGTATTAGCCACTAGACCAGACATAAGGTGGAGTTAAGAAAAAAAAAAAAGCTCCGACATACCTAAAAGTAATTCTAAGAGTACTGACCATTGAAATTTTAACTTGTCTCTCACAAAAGAATACCAAATGTGAATATATATGTACAGTATATATAAATAATTGTCATTTTGAAACATTATAGACAACCTAAATTTGTGTACTTAACATTTTTAAGTATCTGGATTTGAACCCGTACTTATGCATCACAATCAGTAATTGCTATGTATGAAAACCATTAGTTATTATATACAAACCAATAACAGTCAATTAATTCACTTTTGTTCAAGAAACAATCTTCTGCTACAAATTATTTGCGAGATAAAACTCCTCCAGCCTCTAACAAGAATAGACGCCTCTAGATTTGAACCCATAACTTACGGTTTTAATCACTATTAACTAAGTAACTTCCCTACCATTAACCGAATAATGCCCTTTGGATTTGAATCCGTAACCCTGAGATATAGACTAAATCACTAATTGGGATTAATACAGTCAACATTTTGAAACTTTTAGTGCTAAAGTCAACCTTGTTCAACAAAAAATTATTTCCGAATTAGCATTATTTCAGACAAATTGTATAAAGGCCTCCGAATTCTAACCCGTGATAGTGAGATTAATGTGAATTACAACAAATTGATCTAGTCAATATTCCAAACTTTTAGTAGAACAATAAACCTTCTATTGCTAATACTTTTTATATTTTGCTACACTTATTTCACATGTTGCTTCTTGCTATAAATAAAAAAAATGCCTTTGGATTTGAAACAGTGACAATGAGATTTAAATGAATAACAGCAGAATATTCTATCCAATATTTGTAAATAAATGGTGCAGAATAACCCTTCCAAATCCAATACATTCCAAGATATTGGTCCTGTCCAAAATCAAATAAATCACTTTGGATTCGAACCCGTGACAGTCTGATTTAAATAATGAAATAAAAGTTATGGTATAAAAATACTGTTTATGACGAACTCTTGCCCGTAAATCGAATAAAGGCCTCTGCATTCGAACCCATAACACAGTGATATAAATCACTAATCTCAGTTTAATGTACTCAACACTTTGAAACTTGTTCAAAAAGCTACCTTTTATGACAACTAATGCTATTTTCATAAAATTGAATAAAGGCCTATAGATTCAAAGCAATTATTATCAATAACAAATAATTTATCTATTCAATATTTCCAAACTCTTGGTGAAAAATAAACCTTCTTTGACCAATATTTTTCGAGACATCACTCTTGGTTGTAAATCAAATAAAGGCCTGCAGAATCTAACCAGTGACAATGGTATTTAAACTTTAAGCATCGGATGAAATACTGAGCATTTGAAAACTTTGATGGGGAAAATCGACTTTCCACGATTAATACTTTTAAAGAAAACGCCAATTCCCGTTCATCGAATACAAGCCTCTGGATTCGAACCTATGACTCTTAGATTGAAACCAATACATTCAATCTCACTAAAAATTTGAAAAAAAAAAAACTTTCATAACTAATACTTTCTGAAATCTTGCTACATTTTCTATGAGCTATTTCACCTGGTTCTACATCGAATACATTCCCGAGGATTGAAACCCGACCTTCAGATTTAAGTCGTTACTCTGGTCCAAAAATCAACCTTCTAAGACTAATGCTTCCTGAGGTATAGCTTCTGCCTATAAATGGAATAAAAGCCTCTGGATTCGAACCTCTAAAACAGGATTTATGTCAGTAATTGAGAAATCATTTACTCAACATTTACAATCTTTTGGAAAAAATAGCCATTCACAACTAATACGTTTTGAGATCTTGCTACAATACTGCGAGCTTTTTCAACTGCTTCCAAATTAAATAAATTCCCCTGGATTAGAACATATGGCTATCAGATTTAAATCATTACACTCAGTTATACTACTCAAAATTTGAAAAGATTTGGTGCAAAAATCTTATACTTCCAAATACCCAACTGTTTCAATTTTAGCCCCCAAAAGGTGGATTTATTTAATACATTCTAGCCTGGCTTGTTACAACTTACTACACCCTTTCTTTTCCACTGCTAGGCAGCAAGATAATTCACAAGTATTCTTGTGTTCCACGTATTTTACAAATGCATACGCATGTACTCAATTTTATGCCAAACAAAACCTACCTCTTCATCAGTATGTTCCTGGTAGCTGCCTTTAGCACGCTTGTTCAACAGAGGATCCAAACAAATCAGGAAAAGCATATAAATCACAAGAAGTGAGATGATCCAGATGACAATAATCACAACCACCTAAAACACACAGAGAATAATCTAGCATGGACAGAGCACCTCCAGGTTTTTTATTAGTTTTAGAATAAAGACAATAATTCAACTTGACATTTCTAGTACCTAAACATTTTGGGGGATTTGTCAAGTAGCGTAATGAGCTACAAGACATTTAACAATAGCAACTAAAAGTATTTTTACTACCACAAGCCTGTACACTACAAGGCATTTCATATTTTTTATGAAATAAAATTAATCTGTACTTAGCCCGATCTAGAGATCAGTACCACACACTAGCCACTAAACCAGACAGGCCGGCATAGTGTCGGTAAGATGTAAAACAGTACCACGCACATCATGTTAAGAGTTGGCTGGAGTTAAAGCGAGTGATGTCACAATTTATGATGTGTGTGATCACCATTATTTCTGTTAAATGCATCACTGAAAATCAGACCTTTTTTTTCAGTCAAACACAGANTGTGCACTTGAAAGACTTTGGGCTTTTAATAAATGTTATACCACAGAAAGTATTTTGAAGTTCCGTACTGTGCTACTTCTCCTATTTATGTCGCTGTTTGGTGGTAGTGATCACAAAACGTAATGTCAATAATCCCATCGTGCAATTTACAATGATAGTAATATGTCTTCTTATGCTAAAGAATTACACAACTGCAAATATATTTCATACAAACAAAAATACTGAAAAATTGTAGACTGACACTAGTAATTATAATTTTTGGTTAAAGTTATGCATTTTGGCTACACAAGATTCTCAAAACCGATAGCACAAAATGAAATATGAATTATTCAAAAGTTAGGTAATAATATATTGTTTTTTAAGGTAAGTACATCATCAAAACGTAATTTACTCAAACTGATTTTTTTAAAGCCAACTGAAATTAAAATAAAGTTGTTTTTTTCTGTACTCGTTTATTTTTATCTTTTTAACAGGATTAAAATTGCAGTTAAAAACATTAAAAAAATGTAATGACACAATTCAGGTTACAAATCTCACAAGCAGTCTTTACTGGCATAGGCCATATTTGTTACTGACCAATTATGGATAATAAAAAGCATGATCAAAGTAAATAATACTGAAATTCCATTCTGATGAATGATGTATACTATTTTTCTCTTTAAAGCAGTAATAACTATAAAAAAAGATTTTTATTTACAGTTAAACCAGTTTTAACCTTTATTCCCAAAAATATAGGGCCTCTAACCTTTATGACCATAAAAGATTAACAGATGATCAAACTCATTCACAAACGTTTGGACTACGTAACAGGATTTTTTACATTTCAACCATGTAGCCTGGGGAATAAATATACCATTTAGTGATATAATAGTCACACAATAGAAAGCAAGCAGCCACTTAAAATTTGCCAAATGTTCTTTTTATTCTGGCAAGTACAGATAATGAATGTCCAGGCAATAAATGTATTTACAACACAAGAGTACAAACTTCTGCTTCACAACAATTATTGTTTCCTTGTACATATGACAATGTGCACATAACTAAGCACAAAAATATTACTTTGAAAGTACGACAATGGGAAAGTCGGCCANTTACTGTTTTCNTTCATTAATATGGTGGTGATGGTACCTGTGAATAGTACCCACAACTGCTTGTTGTTCTAAGGACTAAGACTAAACTGGCTAAAATCTATGTGTTATTAAGCTTGTGAAAGGTACCCTATTTTTCGTCAATGTAAGAGAAATTACATAGTTTCAACATGTTAATTTACCTTTATAATTGTTGTATTCCTGCTTTCATATTTGCAATCACACCGCAGACAAAATTCACTCCCTTTGCCATTCAGATTACCTTCAATTTTGGGCAAGACCACGTTGTCACAATCACTGGAAAAAAAAAGATAACAAGAACTACAATGTATAGGAATGTTGTTAGCAGCAGCAAGCAATCTAGTCGACTCATTAAAACTTTAAACACCAATGAAAATGTACAAAGGCAAACAATGTTCGCTCTCCAGAGACCAGTCTCAAAATTTAAGAAAAGCCGCTAATAACTTGCAGGTGGATTTCCCATCAGTGATGGTAAATGTCACGACTGACTCGTGCACCATACATTGAGATGTCCAATTTTTAGTTATTGTCTACTTCTATCAGTTGGCGATGAAAATCATGTTTAAATAGTGGCAACTATGCAAGGACAATATTTTTCAAACACTTCCTGCCCCTCATCAACTCCAAGTGACACTAATGCCTTGTAGAACTCCGTTTAAGTCTCCTGCGAACAAACAAACAGTATAAAATTTATTTCAGCTTAAACCCACAAACGATGTGTGATGCTATATAGAAAGAACAAAATAAATATTTTCTTAAACAAGTTATGCATTGCCCTGTGGTGGGGCACATATGACTGCATAGCTTAATTTGACATAGCTTTGTTCANCTAAGTATATACAATTTTAATAATTTTATAACACTGTTTCTGAAAGTGACAACATCACCTTTATTCCGTCATATTTCTGATCTCAAAGAGTAGAAAAAATGTACATTTTTAGTAAAAGAACAGCTCATATATTTTTAATTTGGCAATTCTGGTTCTACACATGGCAACAGACAATCTCAGAAGTAGGTCTTGTCAAAGCTGTAGCACTTTGAAAAGCTAAAGACTTTTTGTACAGAGGTCATTTGGAAAAAGTGGTGATCGGCCACCAAAAAAATAAAGCAACAACTCAAAAAAATACTTAAGTATAGTCAAAACTTAACTATTGTATTAGTTTACTTTCCTACNTAGTTACCCCCATAACTGAGTCACTTTTGATAGCGGGTTACTAGCTTTTTGTATTTCCTCATCATACGAGGTCACTACGAGCAACCTCGTCGCTGTCCATTAAGTTCCACAATGCCAGGAAGTTTTTGCAGCAAGAAATAAATGATAGTCACTAGGGCCAAGTCAACAATCATTCGTTTCTTCACTGCAAAAACTCTGTTATTTGAGGCTCTCGACTTGCTCACCAGATGGATTTTTGATGACTTTGGCTAAAAGCATACTCAAGTTCTTCAGACCTACCAGCTCATTTACAATGAAGCACCTTGCTGGTTTCTTGAAACTCTTTCAGCTGTCGCTTGACTGAGTGCTTAAATTACTCTTTTAGGCAATTTGAAAATGCACATATTGCATTCAACAGTGCATGAAATGACAAAAATAAGCATTTTTTACTGTCTGGTAAAGTCAACAAAAAGAATGACCATATGCGAAGATTAAAAAATCTCCTTAATAAAAAAACGTGTTTGGTCATTCCATGTCAAATCAACATGGGCTCTGAACCTTGATATCTCAGATTGGTATGTTTTTTTAGTATACTGGATAATATAAAAAATATTTTCTTGTGCAAATGGATTTTTTGTAAATCTAGTTTCGAAAATGGCACAAATAATCCAATTTTCAGCGGACTTCAACACAAAAAATTTTGCAACTCCATTGTCTTTAAAGAGCTCAACTAGGGCTCATTTTAACGCTCCTGAAAGAGGGCTTTCATTTGATATACAACACTAAGTAGTTTTCAGTCTTGAAATTCTCAAACAGGCCTTTTTTTTTCAAAATTATGTATGTTCAATTGGGGTGCTTCCTAAGCTTATTTCCCAAATTTCATGACGATAGAAATAGGATCATATTTACTGTAATTTTTACATTAACATTACAATTAATATTTGAAGGATTATTAGTACCTACTTTTAACAACAATCAGCATTGTTCTGACATATTAAGTAGAAACGTTTACACACCGTACAGAGTTCTTGACTTTAAAAAAGTTAAGCTCATATATAAATGGAACTTGCCCTGCAATTTGTGCATCATAAATACTTTATGCAG